>ML208618.1:0-34929 GCA_004369065.1 Pluteus cervinus
TAGTAGATAGTACCGCCATTCCAAGATTTTTTGTGGGGTGCCCAGCGCTCCGGTGGCACACCGATAAGCATATACCGCAGTACAGCATGATGATCTCGAGCCATGTAGGGTGGTATGTGACAGTCATTTAAGATCTGCTGTGGATGATTCAATGAAAACTTCGTGATCGCATTGCCACGACTTTGTACGTACGAGTATTCCGTTGCAATGAATTTCCCAAACCACGACTTTGTACGTACGAATATTCCGTTGCTGTGAGTTTCCCAAACCACGACTTTGTACGTACGAGTATTCTTTCCCAAAAGCGGCCATGGCCAGTATGTTTTATCGAGGACCGGGGTTCAAATATAGACCGTACGAGCCTAGTGGCAACAATCCATGCGGTCTTCAGGTCGACTAAAATTACAGTACAGTATGAACCGCAGGCTTGCTCAGCCCCAAGTATAGGAATACCAAGCGTCAACGCGTCTACATCGGACGTAGTTGACAGGTTGAATGAAGCTCACCAACTTGAAAGTAAAGCCTGAAAAAATGATCATGTTCTTTAATCTTATGCTAAAAGTGATACCATACCCTACGAAGCCATCCCAAAAATGCTACAAGTAATTTACTTTCATCGTATCGTCATGACCTTGTACCATACGTATCGAGATAGGATAAAGTGAGAGTGAGAGAAAGAAAAAGAAAAAGAAAATCGTATCGTATTGTATCGAGGCAAACGGAAGAAGGAATCAAAAGACTGTAAGAAAGAAAAAGGAAAAGAATGAAAACGAAGGGAGAATAAAGAAACCAGAAAAAATACAACATAAATCTTCCAGCAACCCACTCAACCTCTCACCACCTCCTAGATGAGGTCGGGCTTCTACCTTCATCGTTTCTTTGACGTCTGGGCCACCCAGAATCGACAGGTGCTCTTGACGGACTATGTTCTCTTCCATCTCTTCCACCCCTTCCACCACCCCTCCCTCGTCCACCTCGTCCACCTTTCCATCCAGGTCCAGGTCCAGAAGGTCCAGACCCATACCTATCGCCGCCGCCACCACCACCACCACCACCACCCCATCCACGTCCTCTATCCCTACCACCATAATCCCCACCTCGTCTGTCATACTGCTGTGACGACGACGGACCATGAGGATATCCCGCAGGTCCCGTAGGAACTGGAGGACCTTGAGGAGCATTCATCCAACCTGGATGAGGCTGTGGAGGAGGCTGTGGGTGCGTAAGAGCATGAGGTCCAGTAGGTGGTGCATGTGCATGAGGATGTAAAGGCGGTGGATGATGCTGCATATGCGGACCCGTAGGTAACAGTAATGGAGGTGGACCCCCTGGTCCCAATGGACCTGGACCACCAGCCGGTGGTACCGGTGTCATACCAGGAACCGTAACACCTGCCATCGTCAAAGCCCTAATCGCCGTCTGGATCTGTTCAGGCGATAACAACGCCAACTCTGCCGCCAAAGCAGGTGATGGTGTACCCAATTGTTGTTGTTGCTGATGTGTTAACGGTCCGTGCTGTGTTGAAGGTTGTTGGAATTGACTAATTAAGGACGGTAGATTCAACGCAGCCAAATTGAGTTGAGCTGCGACCTCTGGAGGTAACGATAGTCCCGCTATTCCGGGATGCTGTGGCGGTCCACCTGGAACATGTACAGTGGGTAATGGCGGTACACCAAATCCGGTATGCGGTGGCGGCGGGTGATGCGACAACGGATGCGGGGTATGGGGTAACGGAGCCAATCTACCCTTGTTGAGTATCCAAATCCCAATCAAGTAATCCTGTTGCCGAGTTGCAGGAAGTCGGAGATCTTCAAGCAACTCCATATAGTCTGGAAGGCGCTCTGAGGCCAACAATGGGATGAGGTACAGCTCTCGACCCGGATGGTAATCCTTGGGTTTCGAGCCCCATGGGAAAACCAATGCATGACGTCTGTCACCGACACCATCCGGCAGAAGCACACCAAACGGAGAAACCGAGCGGATGAGATAGTAAAGCAGGGGGAAAAACAAGAGAATAAGTCAGCCAATCGTTCCACTTCAAGATCGAGGACGAAGGAAAGAAGACCGGAACGGAATGCTCACCCTTTACCCCTAAGATAATCCGACAAATCTTTGAACCCCGTATCCCCAGGAACGGGATTAAAAGCAACCGAAAGCAACTCCTTCGAGGCATTCATCGACATCTGGAGTAAAAACTTGCATGAATCAGCAACAGGGACTCGACCATCGATTTTGACAAGTTCTGATGGGAACAACGTCCTCCAAAGCGGCGATTCATGTCCAAGCGAGCGTCCTGCAATTTGACGCGCAACGACAGTAGTCTCCTTTGGTGAATTAGGTTCCAGAGGCATCATTATCTGTCAGGGCAATTCAAAGAATTTCGTCAGTGATAGGATCTTGAGCGGGTGAATAGGCAATGAAGAGCAGAATCGAAACAACAGATCGAAAAACGCAACCCAAAAACGATCGCCCAAAGCACAAAAACTAAATGATCAACAAAATCATTGCGAGTGCCTTGAGCATCCATCGCAACATCGCAACAATCCAAAAAGAACAGGCCAAATAAATCAGAAAAACCAAAAAAGCAAACCCACCTTTCCATTCCAAACCTTTGGAATCGCTTCAAACACCTTCTCCGGATCCTTCTCTTCCTCCTTCTCATCTCCACCAAGTTCATTCGCAGTTCCCCTCGGCCCAGAATCCAAATCCAGATCCAAATCATCCTTCTCCAAAAACATATCAAAGTCATCATCCGCCGCACTCGCTTTACTCAAGGAGGACTCTGCATCCATCAAAATATCCTTCAACCCCCCGTCGTCATCATCACGTTCTGTATTCGGTAAAGGCGGAGAAGGAGGTGCTTTCGGAGATGATGTCGTCTCCAAAACACCCTCCTGAACAGATTGATCCGTTGACCCTTCAACACCACTTCCGTCTGGTTGCTGTCCTTGTTGGCCATCACCCAAGGAATCCTGCGTCTTCGCAGGTGAAGGAGTCGGAGGAGCTGCCCAAAGCGCATTCAAATCGAAAGACGTAGTCGACGTAGACTGCTGCTGCTGTTGTTGTAACTGTTGTTGTAATTGCGCTTGTGCCTGTACCGGATCCGTACGAGTAGCAAACGGTGAAATACCCGTAACAGAGCTGGGTGTGTCCACAACTGGACTGTCCGTTAACATCATAGGTGAGTCGGGTGGGGGTGGATGTAAATGATGGTTGAATACATGATGATGGTGGTGGTCCATGGCCGTCGGGGAAGTGACAAGTGGTGAAAGAACGGGCGGAGGTCCAGATCCAGACCCAGAGCCGGGTCCAGATACTTCCCCTCCTCCATCATGACCTCCGCTTCCACCACCACCATCGGTAGAAGCAGAAGCAAGAGGAGCGCCAACATCACCAGTAGGTTCGTCGTCAATATTGATTAAATCCGCTAGGTTCAACTCTGGTTCATTCATCGTAAAATCCGAAGATGTATGAATGAACAGAGGATTCGAATCATCTTCGTGTCCGTGTCCTTGCCCTTGTCCATGTCCATGCCCATGTGTAAGTTGTTGTTGATGTTGTGCATTTGCCGCCGCAGCCAACACATGAGCTGGAACAGGTGGAGGTCCACCCCACGACGAAGGCATATGATGAGGCATTGAAGGTGATTCCGGTGGAACCGAAAGCGACAAAGTCCGTTGTCTTTGCATGGGTGGAGACCCACTGGTACCTGCACCACCAGTAGAGTTAGCAGCCGTAGACGCTTTCAACCTAGCCATCCTCTCCCTCTCCCTCCTCCCTTCCTCCTCCTGCTCCCTCCCATCCCTCTCCCCATCCCTCTCTCGTTCCCTCCTTCCATCCCCATTAACATCTTCAATATCCTGCAACCCCTTATGCGTCAACTTAGCTCTCGGAGCAATCGTCTTTTGCAAAATCGAATACTCCAGCGCTTCTTTCTCGAGATTCTTAATCGACTGTTTCGTTTCTTCGTTCGCAAGATCAGTCGAATCCATAGTCGAGATTTCTTTGGGTGTTATATCAGACGAAGCAATTCGTCGATGAATAACAACACGATCAGGTTTGCTAAGATTAAACTGCAGCATCCTGAAACGATCCCTAAAAAAGCAAAGGATGTTAGCGCTCGACAAATTCGAATAAGACAAAGAGAAACGTACTTGTACTTTGAACCCGCAGACGACGTCCCTTGCTTATCAGGCTCAGAGTATATATCATACATGCAATGCTCAAGATCCTTAGCAAACCTCTTCGAAGCCTCCATCAACTGCCCTTTATCCTCTTCCGTCAACTCTTCCGGTTTCTTCTCCACAATTTCCATCTCGTCCGCATTATTAAGCTCTTGCAATGGCTGCTGCTGACCTTGAAAAATATCTTCATCCTCATGTCGCATAATCACATCCTCCACCATCCCAAGTTCGGCCTGATGTTGCTCATGTCCTTCCTCACCCAAAGACGAGGTCGGCAACAACAACCCAGACCCCGACCCAGACACAGTCCCAGGCCCAGACGAAGAAGAAATCCCCTTCCCCTTCCTCACATGCGGATACTTCAAAAATATCGTCCCAAAAATCTCCTCCAACTTTCCCAAACAATACTTCCTCGTCGGATCATCCGTCGCGTCCCCTCCAGCTCCGGCGGAAAACGCCAAAGCCTCAGAAGCTCTCCTCTTTTTCGGCGGGTGGTTTTGCTGATGCCCACCATGCACAGCACCAGGTGCTTTCCTCTTTAGCGTTGCACTCCCACTCCCACTCCCACCAGCTATTTGGGGTGCAGGAGATCCTGTCACAGACCCAGAAGCAACGGAAGCAACGGACGAAGTCGTCGTTGTCGTCGTCTTTTGTCGTTTCCTCGTAATCCTGTGACGTCTATTAGATGACCTATTAGCAGCCGTTGTAAGACCACCGTCATCGTCATCAGAAGAAGTCCCAGAATCATCTGGTGATGAAAGGCGGTGCTGAGGTTGTTGTGCACGACGCTACAAAAACAGCAAAAAGGAAACATGTGAGTAATTTGGTAGAAGGTATGGGGTGCCGATTAACAACGCCAAGAAGGAAAAAACGGAAAAAATAGAACAGAGAACTCGACTCGAATTCGCCTCGATTCGATCCCGAATTTCGAAGACGAGGAGACGGAGACGGGACGGAATCGGATACTCTAGGGATCCCTCTCCTCTTCCTCCCCTAAAAAAAGAGAAGAAAGAACTGGACGAGCACACGAGGAATCCCTCACTCCCCCCAAGAAAACACAAAACAAAAGAAGGGACCTGACTCGCACATACCTTCCCTTTAACCACACTAACTTCATCCCCAACGTATTCATCCTCACTATCCAGATCTTCCGATTCTTCCGATTCCGTGAACGGGATCACTTGACTATGGGGCCCCTCCGTCGCTTTGGTCTTCTTCCCTGCCCCTCCAATTCCGAGTCCCCCTCCCCGCTTCTTCAATACTGTTTTGGTTTTAGCTGTTGGTGCTCCTGCTACGGCTGGCGCTTCATCACCACTTGTTGGTTCGAGTGCTAGAGGTCCTTCCCATGTCACTACATCAAAAAAAGAGAATAAACAGCGTCAGTACCAGGCGCTCGATGTCAAGAAAGGAGGATGGGTGAAATGTAAGTGAATAACACCAACATCACCGCCATCATCGTCGAGGTAGGAAAAGGAAAAGAAAAGACCAAGCCACCACCACCATAAAGTAACGATACCACCACCCCAATACTCTGTATCACGTACGCCGTAAAGTAAAAGTTATCATATGTACCGTAACAGTAACCATAACTTTACTTCCGCCCAAAACTTGACACTTGCATACGTTTTACTATATCCACAAGTATGAGAAAAAAACAACTCTACTCAGGGTTGTCTTTACAACTCAGTAGGCGCGCGTCGTTATCGGGACCAATTAACGTAGTGCGTATGGAAAAAAAATCGAGTGGGCGCTTTTCTTGTAAAGAAAAAACGTACAACACAAGAATGCCCTTTCTCTGCTATGTGGCGAGAAGCACGCAACCGTAAAGTAACGCACGAACGGACGGAAAGAACGGGAAGAAGAGCGGGTAGGGCGGGCGAGGTATCACAAGAAAGCCGGGAAAAAATGTTTACAAAAAACGTATTTTTTCTCCCGTTACTACAGGTAGTGGGTGGGTGGATGTATGCATATATGCATGTGTGTGTGATCGTGAAATCGGACTCGACGACGAACGCGATGCGGCGATGAGAGAGATATTTCATGATAATATCGTGCGCGTGGAGGGGGATGTAAGAACTGAAAATACTCACTAACTGTATGTCGTCCTGTCTTCTCGGCGCATGATGGACAAACGTAGACATCTGTTTCAGAAGGCGAATGACGAGTTTGGGTTCGAGAGTGTAGGACAAGGAAAGGAAGAAGAAAAAGAGGTGGCAAAGTCAGATTGGCTGATAACGATGATGAAAAAAGTGGGCTGGGTTTGACTTACTGATATCCTCCGCAACTTCCGGGTTTAAATTAACACATTCGAAATGGTACCTTTAGGGGGGTTGAGTGGTTAGTTCAGATATAGATATGAGACGCAAATGGGGGTACAAAAAGGCGGGGATTGCAAATGACTGAAATGAGATCAAAGACATACCAAGTATTGCATTCCCCGCAAAAGACCATCGGTGTTCCATCATCGCCTTTGTCGCAGATGCATAAAACCTCTTTCGAATTCGAAGAAGAATCCATCTTGGCTGTGGCGGTTACAGGGGTTGGTGTTGGTGTTGGTGCAATTTCTTTGGCGGCGGTAGATTTCGTAGTGGGCGTGGGCGTAGGCGTGGATGTAGAGGTAGAGGTGGATGACGACGACGCCTTTGTTCTTGG
This sequence comes from Pluteus cervinus, assembly GCA_004369065.1. Classification (NCBI taxonomy): domain Eukaryota; kingdom Fungi; phylum Basidiomycota; class Agaricomycetes; order Agaricales; family Pluteaceae; genus Pluteus; species Pluteus cervinus. Next base: position 6,837 of record ML208618.1, read on the forward strand.
ACTCGTTCGAGGTTTGACGACGACAACAGGTTTGATGACTTCTTTTGGTTTTGAATCTTTTGAGTCTTCCGCGTCGACTTCAACTTCAACTCCAACTTCGACTTGACCATCACCAGTACCAACGCTCTTCTGGATTACGACATCTTCATCTACTTGAATCTTCGTAGGCGATTCAGGTTGTTGAACAACAATCGGATCTTGTTCCACTTCTGCTGGTGCTGATGATACTTGCGTTGATGCTGACGCCGATGCTTGAGGAGGTTCAACCACCGATACCGATAACGGCTGAACTTGAGAACTCGCTTTTCTTCCCCTCCCCTTCCCCTTCGTCTTCGGCGTCGCTACCGTCGTAGGTGTAGGTGTCGGTGCAGGCGTCGGCGTAGATATCGTCGCCGTCGTAGGTAAAGCAGCTTGAGCGGCTGCAGCGGCAGCCGCTCTAGTCTTCGACCGAGTACTCATCCGTTCGTTCGTTCGTGATCTTCGTTCTTCAAGCTCCAGACAACTTTTTCGCGTTATCGCGTGAAGCTTTCTTTGAAAAGGCGACCGACAGGAAGGGCGTGGTGAAAAAATTGTGACTCCGACGCTGCGCCACCCACCCTGCTTTGTCAGGTCTCATCAAATTCTCAGCACGTGATTTGATGGAGCCTGTGACGACGCGAATCTGTGTCACGCAGTCACAGCGCTTACTCAGTTACCGTACTCTGGGCCAGCGCCGTCATCGGTCGATTGCGGATGACCCTGACGGTCTCAAATTGGCCCTGATGATGACGTTGGCGCCGACATATTCTAAATTTGGACGAAATTTGAACTCGGGGTTTGCTGGATTGTCGGGCGGTAGTTGCGCGCCCCAAGACGCGCCGAGCGGTTATTCGTTGGAGTGAGAAGTATTCGAAGATCATTATTTTGAATTCTTTGAACCTCTATTCGGCTTGTAGGCTGGTGGTATGGCTCATTGTTTGCGTCATATAGATACCTTGGGCTGTGCAAGAGCTCGAGGTTTCTCTCCACGTCCACGTCTTCTCCGCTATAACCTTATCCATATCGTTGCTGCTGGATTCATTTTCTGACAGTGTTGGCATGGTCATAGCATCCGACGGTAATTCACCCCATCGTACCGGGAGCATTCACCTTTTTCTCGAGCTCGTTTGTCATCCAAGAGTATACCATGATGCGATAACGGACAATCGGTGAACTTACGACAATTGATCTTTATCATACAGCGAGGCTTCTGTGAATAAGGACCTTCTGACATGACAGCAGACAGAACACGGAGAAATGATTGTTGAATTTGGGAATTATGATCACAGTTTGTTGTCGAGTTCTCGACCCACGTTCACGGGTTCGGCTTTTCAGAGGCGAGGCAAATCGCTGTCAATTGTCAAAAGGAAGTATTTTACGCATGCCAAGAAGGGGATTGTCGGAATGTGGTAAAAGAGGCTCACGACTGGTGCTTGATGCAGATGGATAGGCGAGAAAAGGCTTCTTCGGACACATGTAGAATCGGAGAGGTCTTGCGGTCCGGAAAGCAGAAGCGGATTGAGCGAGTGCAGTGCAGAGTCAGACGAGGAGAGGTGTTGAGATCCTGCCTGATTGAGCGACCTGCATCCATCCGGCAAGAACGGGCGAAAGCGACTGCCAGATTTGGGAACAAGAGGGGGGGCGCCGTCGCCATAAACGGAGATAACAGGTGGGGGAAGGAGCAGATCAATCTCCAATCTCCTGATGCCACCTAACAGGTCTTCAAACTGCGTCATGCCGTGGCTCACTGCAGCATTTTCAAATTGCAACCTGGGGGAAGTGGAAAGACACGGAGACACTTACTTGATCCTGTGCCCGGCGGGGAGGACATGCATGAAAATGGGGGGAGAAATGCAAGTGAATAATATGGAATATAGCGAAAGTGATGAATGAACCAAGTTGATGTTTGCAGTTATTTCAGGTCCCGCTTGGCTCGACCTCTGCCACTTGGGACCTCATCGTGGCCTGTCCGTTCCCCATAGGTGCTAGCGTACCTTCAGACACAAAGTCGCGCCCATCTTTCCTCCCAGCGCCGATTGCTCTGTCAACTCTCGCCTCGCGGTCGACCCTGCAACCTGCCGCTCTGTCAATTTCCTTGCACCGCACTTCCAAACCCCACGTTGTCCGGTTTCTCTCTCTTCCTATCCTACCAACAGGTCCACTACCGGGTTTTGCGTATTTTTTGAATAGAGCAGACTTGCCAGATACTTGTCCAGCAGGTGCGTCATTATTGCTACAGCAAGCTACTTCCAAATCCGCCCCACCCCACTCTTCTGCTGTTCCGAGGAAAGACAGAATCCCCCGCATTCTCCAATCTCGTACCGTCTGTGCTGGTTTGCTGACTGATTTTCCGTATGCGTTTCTAGGATTCGCCACTTTTGCATCGTCGACAACTTCTTCCGCCCATCGGCTGTACTATTGCTGTTGTAACATACCCCCCCTCTACCGACCTCGGTCCTTTGCTCTCATCTCCCTACCCAGTTGCATGTCCTCTACATGATGGCCGCTGCAACGGCGATCCAAAGCGCAAAAGTTCCAAATTCCAATCTTTTTCATATCATGTCCTCATCGCGCGTCAGCGCGCACTCAAACCACGCTCCTTCATCTCCTTCATCCTCTCGTTCACAACAACCTTCTTCTCCACCTATCGTCCCCCCTCCTTCATCACCTGAGCCGTCTACGTCAAAACCATTCGGCCGTCTCCGAGAAACTCTACGAACCGCTACTCGGTCCAAGAAGCCTCCGCCTCCTCCAAATGAGGACATCCCCACTGTCACAGTACGGACTAGCAAAGGAAAGGAAAAGGCCTCACCAGAGGATCCTCCAAAGGAGAAGGAAATGTCAATGTTACGCAAACTCGAATCAAAGGTCACTTTCCGTCGTACCCGTCGAGAGTCACATACTCCTTCTCCCGTTCCACCACCGTCTGCATCATCCGCCGCGGTAGCTGCTGCCGCTGCTAATGACGTTGGTGAAAAGATTCGTCTAGCAGGTTTCACTAGCTTCATAACCCCTTCTCTTCGTCAAGCATCCATGTCTTCCCCTGCTCTTCATCTATCCTCCCAAGCCCTTCCATCACCACGATCCCGTCCTGCTATCCCCGCCTCTTCCTCATCCCAAGCTGAAGCACTAGTATCACCCACGCGGAGCCGAACACGCACATCCAGCCTGCAACCTGTCCAACCACAGATAGGCGGTCCAATCTCATTAACTCGACGTGATTCAAGAACAAATCAACATCCCCCTTCATCAGGCTCATCACTCCAACCTGTCAGACAAGAATCAACAACTCGACATCGGTCAACAAAATCTACACCATCCATCTTATCTTCCCCTTCAACCCCATCCCTGCAACATACCCTCCGAAATCCCATATCCCCTTCTACCACTGGTCGCCCTTCTTCTTCTGAGACGCCAACTTCCGGAAGGAGAAGAGATCGAGATAGGGATTTACCTAGTCCTCCAGATACTCCCACACCGTTGTCAAGAACGACTACAACGAATAGAACTCACCTGACTACAAGGAAACCAGCTCCACCTGCAAGTCCGACTGGTAGTTCGATATTAACACCACGAGCTACAAGTCCAGCTACACCCAGAATCAGATCACCTTCTCGAACGAGGGTAGTCACACCTGACAGACCAGGAACTGGGTCTTCATCCGTATCAAACACACCTACACCTCCACCTCGTAGAACGTCAATTGATGCAGTTGGTCCTCGAAGACCTTCAATTGATATTTCAACACGGAGACCTTCTACAGATGCAGGTCAACGAAGACCATCTATTGATGCTCCTAGGAGACCGTCTGTTGAATTGAGGAGACCGTCGTTGGATCCAACTCAAAGGAGAGTTTCCGGTGGGAGAGGAGAATCACCTTCACCTGCTCGTCAGAGACCTACATCACCTGGTCAACGAGGAGGGTACGCACAAAATCGACACTATAATATGTCAACTGCTTCGTTATCAGCAGCAACCGCAACGGCGTCGAACCCGGAACATAGGGAATTGATTAGAGTTGCTACGTCGATTTTGTGTAAGGAGGTGGGGAAACCGCCTGTTGAAAGGGGAGGAGGTGTTAGTTCTGGTGGCGGTGGGGGGACAAGGGGAAATAATGGAAATGGGAGTGTACAGGATTATGAAGAGGTTGAGATTAGGATGCAGAATTTGGTTAGGTTGGAGAAGACTTGGAGTAGGATTGGTGGTGGATTGGCTGGTGCGAGTACTGGGAATCTAAGTCTTTCTGGAACTGGAACTGTTAGTGGATCTGGAGAGGAGAGGGAGAGAAAGTTGTTTTGTGAAGCGTTGAGAGATGGCTTTGTTCTGTGCTTGTGAGTCCAACGCGCTTTTATATGGTCTTCCACTCCCTTCACACACGGCGAACTGTGCTGTGCTGCTCGGCTCTAGATAGCCAAAGCAGCGCTACTTTCACAGCGCTTGAATTTGATGTTTCCCATCCCTTTTTCTATCTTTATCGTCACCTTTTCCAATCATTCACCCTCTGACATCTTACTGACTTAATTTTATCCCCCCGCGCATCATTTTATTTCACCTTCCTTCACAGTTTCATGAACCGAATTCGGGCAAGTTCAATCGTCCGCCCCGATTTTCGTGAAGACGGAATAACTCGGACAGCCAATGTCACCAAATTTTTGGCTTCTTGCGCTTCTTACGGATTACCGGATGAAGATCAATTCGAAAGGAATGATTTGATCGAAGGGACAAGTGAGAGTTTGGCTCGTGTTGCAAAGACGATTGTTGCGTTGAGCAAGTTTGTTCCGACGAATGATCGATCGAAGATTTTGATTGGGAGAGGTCCTGCTGCTGTTGCTGGGGGAGGTAACACGAACAATGGTGTTAGCTCTGGCTCACCTGGCGCGGGGAGCTCATCGGGGTTGTATAATCCCGCAACGTCCTCAAGAGCTACTGCATCTACTCCCAATTTGGTGCATTCATCTTCTGTTTCTTCGTCCTCGCAACAACCTTCGATATCACCGACCCGAAGACGATATTCCCCTCCTTCTATCCTTCCAACTGTTCAGTCCAACAGTTCAGCTGAAGGTTCTAGTGAAGCTACACCTCCAAGAAAACCGGCGAGATCTAAACGACGAGAAGAGGTGGTAGAACTTCAGGACCAAGTCCAAACCTATGAACGTGGACGTGTAACTAATGACGAAAAACGTCGAGGTCGTCATTCAGAAGTTCGAGAACAAGCAGAGGAGGAGGCGGACGATGAAGATGAAGACCTACTGGACGAAGACATACAGGAGATCGAAATCCGTTCGGACCGGGACCGTCGAGAGGTTTTACCACTATCGCCTCCACCTAAATCTCCTCTTCGTAAATGGCCGTCTAAACCTCAACGAATTGATGATGGTGGTTTATTCAATTGGGCTCAATCCGCTGCTTCACCAACCCCCTCTTCTTCTTCCCGTTTACACCACCACCCCTCTCTTTCGCTTTCCCATTCCCATCTTCACACCAATTCAGCTTCAGCTTCGACAGCGCAGCTACCATTACCACCACCACCACCACCACATATGTACGCAGCGCGTTCATCTATGGCAGATTCGACACGTGCGTCCATTGGTGATGCGTCTATGATCAATCGTGATTCGTTTGCTGTTTCCGAGTTGGGTGTGGGTGTGGGTCCGTCGTCACCGTCATCTGGGATGATGAACCTTAGACAGAGTGTTGCGTCAACTGCGTTGACGGATACGACGGCTATTACGGTTGTTTCGAGTATTTTGGATATGCCCTCTGGAGGAGGGTATGGCGGGAGGAGAGGGAGAGCGGATAGTAATGTGAATAAGTATGGGACGGTGAGGACTATGACGACGGATATAACGTCTGAAGCGCCGTCGTTGGGGAGGACAGAGGGGAGTATGATTATGGAGGAGTTGGGGTTGGCGGGTGTTGGGAGGAAGAAATCTATGGCTGAATTGGGTGTTGGGAGGGTTCCTACTTCGCCTCGAGAGAGGAAGTGGAGTGAAGCGCCTGTTGTTGATTTGACGAGGGTTGCAGAGGAGACGGAGGATACTGCTTCGAGTCGAGGAGGAGGAGGGCGTGCACGAGCTCGTGAACGTGAACGTGAGAGGGAGAGAGAGAAGGAAAGACCTGGGATTGATATAAGGAGTGGAACGTCTACATCTCCTGAAGGAAGGCCAAACTCACCGGGTGACCGACCTCCTCCGGTTTATCTTTCCAAAGGGAAATGGCCGGACGACTTTATCGAAGCGTTCTCCAAACAACCTCAATCTCAGCCTCAGCCTCGTTCAATCCCCGCTGCCTCCGTAATCACATCCACGACGAGTACCTCGACACATATGACGACAACCACCACCGATTCGGCTATGGCTACGGCTACGACGTTGAATACTCCTAATACTTCTGCTTCGACGAGCAAGAGTAACGTGGGTAATAACGGACCTGTGATGATGTCTTCGCCTTCTCGCGGTGGAGGTGTTGGCACATTTGATGGTGGAAGGAAACCGAATATCCCCGATTACGAAGAACTCTCTGTTCATTCTACGCATTCTACACCACCTATAGCGATCTCTTCACCAAGGAAGCTTGCTATTGTGGGTGCCACGAGGAGAAATGAGAGTGCAGAGGTGTTACCTAGGTTCCCAAGACATCCATCGACACATCGACCTAGGCATAGTATCGATGCGACTCCTTCGGGGTTGTTACCTAAAGAACCGAGTTTGCTTAGGAGGGATGTTAGTCCGGATGCTTCTACGTCTTCAGCTGCTGCTGGTGTGGTGACAGGTGCTGTGCCGAGGGTGGTGTTAAGGAGGAGTGGGTCGAGGCCTGGGGGCGCGAATAGGAATGGGGTTTACCTTCCTGCAGGAAGGAGCAGTCTTGATAGTCCTCGGAACTCGGATGGGAGTGATTCGATGGTACCCTTCCCTCGGAGCGTATCTGGCGAATATCCTCAGGATAGACCGTACTCTGGTCGCGGATCTGCTGCTGGAGGAGAAGATGGGATGGGTGGTATGATGGCTGCTGCTGGAGGTGGTGTTGTAGGAAGCGCACCTGCGGAGCAGATGAGGTTGAGACCGAGATTCCAGAGTGATATTGAAGGAGCTAGTTCGAGGAGGAAAGCAAGACCGAATTCGTATGATGAATTGGGGGGTAAACCAGGTGGAAGATCTAGGATTGGGAGTATGGTTAATTTGGGGGGTGGTTCTGAGAATGCTAGTGCGAGTGATTTGCTTTCGAGGAATTCGATGGATGGGAGTGTGGTGAGGAAGACTTTGGTGGTAAGAGAAGATGGGAAGCCGCCAACTCACTTCGTTAGTACTTTTCCTCTCTTTTTTACTTTTTCGTTCTTGGTCGGCATCGACCTTGGCGTATTTGGAATGAACAGCTTGGCTGACATCCTGTCGTTTTTGTCTTTCTTAGCAACTTGGTAACTGTATTGGACGAGGTCAATTCGGATCAGTCTATCGAGCGCTCAACTTGAACACGGGTCAAATGGTCGCTGTTAAGAGAATTCGGTTGGAGGGGTTGAAGGAGGAAGAGGTCACTCACCTGATGGGAGAGGTCGAACTTGTCAAGAGACTGTCTCATCCGAGCATTGTCAAGTATGAAGGCATGGTCCGGGACGAAGATACCCTGAACATCGTGCTTGAGTGAGTAACCATCCCTTCCTTAGACTCCGTTATCGCCATTAGCCTAGTGCTTTTCCGTCTTGGCCATGACGCTAATACCTCCATTGCGGTGCAGGTACGCAGAGAACGGGTCATTAGGCCAGACCCTCAAGGCATTCGGGAAATTGAACGAGAAGCTCGTTGCTGGATACGTGGTGAAGATCTTGGAAGGGTTGCATTACTTGCACACGAGTGATGTGGTCCATTGCGATCTTAAAGCGGCCAATATTTTGACAACCAAGACGGGCAATGTGAAGTTGTCTGACTTTGGTGTGTCACTTAACCTCCGGACCGCGATGCAAGGGAACATCAAAGATGTCGCCGGAACTCCGAACTGGATGGCTCCTGAGATTATCGAGCTTAATGGCGCATCGCCAAAGTCGGATATCTGGTCGTTGGCTTGTACGATCATCGAGCTGTTGACGGGTCGTCCGCCCTATGCCGAAGTGGGCAATAGCATGTCTGGTGAGTGGCTTTGGGTCATCAAGGGAAGGTTTACTGACGTGGTTGGATTCAAGTCATGTTCAAGATCGTGAAGGACAAGATGCCTCCTCTTCCTGAAGACGCATCTCCGCTGCTGCAAGACTTCCTCACCAAGTGCTTCAATAAAGATCCCAAGCAACGACCTAGCGCAGAGCTCCTTTTCGAACATCCATGGCTCAAGAAGACTTGGGGAGTTTACAAGGTTAGCCTTTTTACCTTTCTCGCTCTCCCTCTTTTATAGATCTCGAACCCCTATGGCGCTCGTTGCTGACTCGTTTTATTAAGGAACTCCGTCCGCAAGATAGTATCCCCTTCTTACGTCGCGTTAGCGCCGATTTACACAAATCCGACGCCGTTACGAGATACCTCTCGCAGATTGATATGGGCGACGGTTCCAAATCGGATGCTGCCAGCTATGTAGACGAGTCCATCATCAGTTCATCTCCACCGGCGCGACGTACGTCGAACGCGTCCCTACGTCCGCCGTTGCCAATGGGAGAGAGCGAGATATCTCCTCGGGAACATACTTTCGTCAAGACGACATTCAGCAAACGTAAGTGAAATATATACTTATGTTTGGGGTTCTCGGTTCAACTAACATGGGTCCCTTGTAGCCATGGTATGCCGAGTATGTCTGCTACACGTCAAGAAGAGTGCTGTGTTGTGCGCTCAGTGTAGTTTGATTTCACACTCAAAGTGTGCCGAGAATGCGCCACCAACTTGTGATCTTCGGGCTCAACTCCTGTTGTATGCTCAATATGCGGAGAAGGGTAACCCGGCGAGCATTTACTCCAACCCGCTGGATCTATCGGAACCCCACCCTTCCGCCCCCGCATCTGATGTTGCCTATGTCTTCCACGACACCCCTCGGACGAGCATCGATAGTTCTGCTGTCAATGTAGCAGATCATTCACAACCACCGCCCGCCTATAGGATTCTCCACGCATTCAAACGATCCAAGTCGAATTTGACGCCTGAGCCTTACCCTCCTTCCTCACCCACTACTGGTCCTAGTAAAGGAGACTTGACGAGGAAAGGGACTAAACTATCCAAGCCGCCATCAGATCGTCCGCATTCGAGGGTTAGTGATAGCACCGAGCGTACCTCTAGTATGAGAAGTGCTGCTACTGCTGCGGAGAGTATGTCTAGTCGTGCCGGGGATAGGTCGGTGTTGTCGAGTGACGGTGTTCATACTCCGAGTAATGGGTATGAGAGGTCGACAAGGATGGCGACGAGATCTGGTGCATCCGAGTCTACGCATTACGATGATGCAAGACTCCATAACGTTCCTGGAGGTCTTCCGGAGAGCAACCATGGTCATAGACGACACAAGAAGCGTCATGAATCTACTAAATCTGCGGGTAATTGCGCAATCCAATAAACGCAGGCTTTTTTCTTCTTGGATTTACTTTTTTTTTCGCCTGCACTTTCACTTTTTTTTTCAAGCCCTCTGCTCTCCTGTCCTTCTTGTTTTCGTTCCTTTTTTTCTTTCTTTCTTCCTCTCTATCTTGCTTTGATAATGGGTTTTCTCTCTATCTCTCGCTCAATCTCCAATCACTTATCTCTTACTTCAAGCATTTACACCAATGCATACATGTACTCCTAGTTGAACTTACTCACCATGCTGCATATTCCCCCTCTCCTTTGATCACCATCCACGCACTCCATGCACTGCACATATAAAGAACTTTTTTTTTGACGACCCAACGTATTCCTTTCTTTTTTTTCTTTGGGCCAGGACTTGCATAGCTATCAAAGACTTCGTACCCTCTCGTTTTTCTACCCAGGTTTTTTTAACTTAGCTAATATCTTGATTAACTATTCCATCATGTAGTGGAAACACCTTGAATGTCAAGTGTGATACCATTTGTGTATGTGGAAGGCTCGCCGGTCCCGGTGCTGGCGCATGATGACAAGGCGGTAAAATGGTTTGTCCAAAACCCTCTCTCCGGGCCCGAACGCGTGGCGATGGCGACAGTAAAGACCTCATAGATGACGTGAACCGCAGCATGCCCTTTCTTTCCTCTCGACCACGTTCTCTTCGAGGTACGTCCTATTCCGGTAATTATAGGTACACTTCGGCAAGACAAATCAACACTGATAAACTTACCACTCTATCATCTTCGCATCTTCCCCAAACCAGAGGTAGAGTTTCTCCTTAAAATTCACGTCGAAAGAGAAGCTGATCGTTATTATTAGGATAGGAAAAGGGCAATCGGGGTTGTATCAAAGAAGGTGGAAGGGTTAAAGAAAACGTGCCCGCTGGAGATCTTAAAACAGCACCGCAAGAACCTCCATCCGTCAAAAGAATTGAGAGCAAGACCGAGGCGTGTCATCACAATCCGGAATTTTATCCGTTTGGAACCGGACAAGGGGGCCTTTGAACGCTGCTAATTATTTGCGTGCCGTTCAAAACATGCTTGATGCCGATTTTATGCCCTCTCCATGATGTGAAGGGACGAACGAGGTCCCAAATTCACGCATCGACAATCTCGGGGGACATCCCCTTAAATTCAGGATTTTTGATATAAGACCCACTCTTTGCTGTTAAGGGTTTTTTTCTTCTTCTTTCTTCCCGAACGACTCCCTCGTCCTAGGTTGTCGTTACAGCAGTTATCAAGTCGACCTGACGAAATGCTGTTCCCCAAAGGCTTCACGATCTCGGTCTTGTGTTTCTTGGGTGGGGCGATCTCTTTGGTTGATGCGGCACCTATTCCGAATACGAATGCTGCTAGGCTTGCTCGTGGTTTACCCCCTGCGCGCCCGAGGTTTGGACGAAATCTCCCTGGTGTGGTGAGGGAACCTACTCCAGCTTCTCGTGCGTGTTCTCTTCGTCTTTGTTTTCTGTCCTTTTCATGAGCCCCCCCCCACGATTTATAGAGGCGAAGAGAACCAATCCTTCTGCCTCCCCCGTTCCAGTCGTTACGTGAGTCTTCTTTACCTTTTGTTCGTTTTGCTCGTGAAACTAATGTCGGATATGTAAAGCTACAATGGACACATCGAAGTACGCACCTTGGATGGTACGGTATTGGGCAACGTCAGGAACTCGGATAAAGGCGATATGTGCGTTGTCTAGTCCGTCTCTATTATGTGAAGGTTAATCGTGATATAGTGGCGGAATCAACTTCCTTGGGGATGATGACGCCTTGGAAGTCAAGCTCGTTGCCCAAGGACAAGGCCCCTACGACATTGAGGCGACTGTAAGTCATAGAACCATTTCTGAACGATCAATGCTTAAAGATCCTGTACTTAGAACCCCCTGTTCAAAGCACCCTTCTTCGTCGGTGCTGGTGGTCAGAACGCTTTAGGACAGAGCGTTCACAGTAGTTCCGCCTTGTCGACAGTCTACCAGAGTACGTTCTCCTCCCAATTTAAAAGTGAACCTGATTTAATCGATTCTTGAAAGCCCCCCAAGGATCCCCACCCGTGCAAACGAACGGACAATGGGGCCAATCTGCTATCTGGAAGATTGACAAACAGAGCAAGGAGCTAACTGGTTGGTATCACAAGTATCCTAGGTTTACCCTGACTAATGCGTTCCGCAGCCGTATATGTTAACCCCGATAATACTAAACCAGCCGTTACAATCGTCTATGACATCAAGAATGTGAGTAATTCTTCTGTGATTGCGCAGTTCGTGGAAGTTGACGCTCTGTTAGAACGCCTTGTTCTTCACTGGCGATTTGGCGGCATGGAACGCGAATAACGACGAACCTGCCTCTGCAGTCGTAAGTCGTCATTTTCTGGTAAAGAGTCCTCCCTTCAAACAACTAACAATTTATTTAGGAATTCTTCCTCGTCTAATCACACATGTCTCCGAATTAATCGGACATAGACATTTCACGTTACCACTACGGACTTCTACGAACACTTATGCTTGGACTCTTTCGTGGACAAGTTACACGGACTTTACCTGTGTACGACCCCCCTTTGATTGCTTTCAAAACCCGAACTTTTTAAAACTTCTTTTACGAACCATTTACTGGCCTTACTGGCCAGACTTTTAAATCTTGTAACGAGCCTACGTACTCTTAGTGTACCAACGCGGACAATCTACGATTTTGTAATGTTGTTTTACAGTTGAGCAGTCTTCCAAAGATCCTCATCGAGACCGAAGTAGACCGGACGTAGTCCCACGAGAAACCCCAACGCCACAGGGAAGGATCACATCGGAGGGGGGGAAATGAAGGCTTATGCAAATTCTGTGGTCTGCGGTCCAGCTTGTAGGGATCATGTAAAACCCTAACTGACCTCATTGTGAACCAGCTGACTTGTGCGGAGCCGTTTGACTGACGCCTGTACGTACAGTGCGAGCGACTGGAGGTGATTGGGAATTATTTATACCAGGGGCTCGAGGCTGGTGTGATCAATGTGGGTCTGGAATCCGGAGGTCGACACCGAGTATACCATTGGTTGGGGTCCACTGACAAGCGCCTCTAGATGAAATTTAGGGCAAGGATTCCGTACGTGTCGATCGCCACCCCACAATCAAATCAAGTTGGGAGAAAAACGGCCTTACAATTACGTTCCACTCGAGGGGAAAGGGGATAGGGGACCTCCGAATATCGTGCGAGTGAACTGCGGTGGAGAAGAGTGCAAACTCCTTGATTTTCTTGTGGATCGCTTGCGAGCGTGTTATCCCCAGTGACGGTCTACCTGGATGTTCAGTTCCTAAGTTTATGATGCAATGTGAAATATAATGCTGGAACGGAGGCGATCAAGTGTCTGCGTCATAGGCTTGCAAGGGTTATCAACGCAGTACCGGTAGTGTGAGCTCGTGAATATTTTTATTCCTGGAAACCCGCGTCGAGAAATGAGGCAATTTTAGCGGGTTTGATTAAAAGACGACAGACTCACAACAAAATTGATGCAAAACATTTTACCGCATACACAGCACCATTTGCATTACAGTATATTTTTGTGCGTCTTTCCGTTCGGAAAAGAGCCAAGGTAAAAACGAACCAAAAATACAAATGTCTGAAGGATCTGGATTGCAGCACACCTTCTACGAGGGCCTAAAAAAGGATTGGCGAGAACATCGGAGACGTGGTGACGTAGATTCTTGCCGATTCCGGGGAACAATAGAATCAAGCGCTGTATTTTTACTTGTGCTGACATGGTCGGATGTCGAGGTTCAAGAAGCGGTAGAACTATTTGAAGGCCTGTCGGTGTCAATGGCACTGTTAGCGAGGTAACCGGAGCTGACGAGAAGCAGTAGCCCGAGGAAGGCCGCACGTTTTTGCTCGGTGGTGGCTGTTTGTGGCCTGTACGACGGGAGATGGAACCAACCCAAAACGAGCGAACAATTGTGCGTCGAAGCGTCAAGTCAGGTGAAGGAAGTCAAGCATAAATGTGGCGCGGTGACTTGTCCATCGTGATCCCCTTTGAATGGCTCGACAAGGCTCAAAGTGGGTGGTATAGATTGGAGGCTAACTTGACGAGTTGGGAATGTGGGCCTCGTGCCCCATTGTATGGTCCTGTTAGATTCGGATGTATGCCTCGAGGCAGAAGGTTTCCCTTTATGGTACTTCCACTCTCGACGACACCCATGACGCGTCGAATTATACTCGGAAAAAGTGACTAGGTAACTTCTTTACATTCTTACTTACCAACGTGTCGTGCTGCTGCGCTTTCGGGTACACTGTTGAATTGGGACGATTTGACCAGAGTCCTTGCATCGAACAGGATGGTTCAATCCATCTTCGTCCTGCCTAGCTCTCAAGATCTGCTCACCATGTCAGCATGACTGTGACTGTACAATGAATCCCGTAACTTTGGTAGAAGTCTAGTATATCGGTTAGTATCACCTCGTTGAGCAGGATTCCCGAAAGTGAACAGACTTGTCAAGGCGTATCAGGTGAGCCCTCTCTTCAAGCTTCAATAACTGTCTATTTCTGACTCTTTTACAGTACTTCTCTTGTTCGGTTGTACCGTATGATTGAACGTTAATCGTCTCCCAATGGACTCACAAAAGAGGGCCCCATCTGCAAGCTTTCTGCGAGCCCAATCCCTCGAACTCTCTGTTAAGTAATTTCCAAAGAAATGAACGAGTACAAAACCCTCAAACCAACGAAGCTTTGCGGTGGTCAATGGCATGCTGTACGTGTGCAGATTCGAGTCGACGTGTAGGATGGGTGTGACAAAGCGATCATCCCCAATGCGGGGAGTATGACCTCATTGGTTCGGGGCATCGGGGCCCACCCGCGCGGCATCTGTACGCGGATCACCACCACTTGACTGCCAGACTTTCTTTGCGTGTCACGCCTTTCAACTACAGTGGCAACCTTTCACTTTGCAAATAACAAAGCCGCTCATGTAGGTATCTAGACTTCATTACTTGGCACTATCTTGACATTAGCTGCCCTTCAGGGAATCTGCTACACAAGACCCTCGGACAATCTATTCGCTGCGTTTAGTGGCGCTGAAGGAGTCTCTGTTGATGAGTTCACGAAATAGTATACTTCCATCTACACGGAAGACAGTATCCAGACGCAAGCCTTCTTCAAGGACGCGCCCCGCCCCGGTAAGACATTCCGTGTAGTCAGCGACCTGGGGCTTTAATGACCAGATCTTGGCCCAGCGAGTCAGCTCCTTCTTGATGCTTCCACTTGAGGTCCTCACAGAAATTCTCCCTCGCTTGGATTGGACGTCGGTTCTCCAACTTCGCCAGGTGGGTGTCTTTGTCCAAGTTGTGGCGTCGCTTATGCACGCCCACATGTTCCTATTAGACATGCAGATACTTTTATTTGGTCTACAAGCAACATATTATCTGGACAGCTTTGGTGGATCGCTATATCAAGTCACTTCCGAATCCATCGCGCCTCGATGCACCTTATTCCGCATATTCCCCAGAGGAACTGGAAAAATACTTCCTTCGACGATTGAGTGCCAAGAATGCCTGGGACTCTCTGACCCCTCATGTCAGGACCGTTCATTGCGACATGGGATCACATTTATTTCACCTCTTACCTGGAGGTAGGTGGCTCCTCGTCGGACAACGATCCGGTGAAGTCGTAGTCTATGACCTGAATTCGCCAGCCGTTGCTGGTTTCGTCATAATCTCAGCAGATGCCACGTTGGGTGAAGTACTTCAAATGGCTGTCGACGTGGATTACAAGTCGAGCTTCTTGTCCTTTAGACTCGTACTTTGTCCAAATCTAGAGCAAAGTATGTATGATACCCTTTTGTTATCGCATCTTCTAGATCTGACCGATCTTCCAGCTGTATCTGTTCCAGTTTATCTGGTCTCCCTCTCTGACTTCCCCACAATCTCCTGGTCCTGTTACGAACTTCGCCGTCTCACAGCGTCGACGGCGGGAATTCCAACCTCTGTATCCATTAAAGGAGGCGTCGTTGCGATCAGTATTCAAAGGGCCACAAACCAAGGCGGGGATTTTGTCCACATCTTTAGCTGGGAAGCACGCAGCCCTCCCACAGCACCACAGATCATCGTCTCGACGGCCATATACTACGGACACCTTGTAGGTGGATTTATGCTACCCTCTATGCTTGAACTCATCACTCGGTAATTGGTATAGGTCCGAGTCAATTTGCTATCAGAAAGTAAAGTCGTCATTTTCACTACGGATGCCATTGCGCTCCATGATGTCCCCCCTGCAGAAGGATTCGGGGGTGGGGTTGCCCAACGGGAATTATGGAGTATCGGCACACCATTCAAAATCAACGGAGAAGGGATCTCCCCGCCGTTTGTATGCAAGGGTGATACCCATTTCATCATGCGTGCGGGCCCTTCCGTTCACGGCTGCACAATTTCCAAACTCGACACAGCACCCGGAACCCTTCAAATCAATTTGTTCACGTATCCGTTCTTCTGCTACGAAGATATCATGTGCTTAGGACATCATCGCGCCTTTGCTAGGACGTCTGAACTCGATGCGGTTACCATCGACTTCAGCTGTGATGGACCTGGAGACCCGAAGGCTATTCCGAGGGATGGAACGAAGGTATCGTGGTGCCCTTTGGATACTTGCATGGACGAAGAATCTGGGCGAGTTGTGGTTTGTATGAGGGGCAAGTTGACTGTTTATGACTTTGTCCACCCTCAGTATCTGTGATGCATCCCCTCTGCTGGCTCGGTATGAGTATGATTCTTAATCCGCCCTTCCTGTTTTTCCTCGCCATCGTTGAGCTTGAGAGTTTGCTTTCATGTAATTTCCGCCAGGATTGATCGAATTTCCTTGGCGAGTTTCCTTTGGTGATCGACAAACTTTTTTCAAGCGTTGCTTCAGATTCGGTGGGCCGCATTGAGGCTATCAGATGCCCCTGACGTCGACGCGTTGATACTGTCCTTGACTAAACAAGGTTCAGATGGTCTATACTTTACATGATCTAAAATCTGCATGAACTGGTGCCACCGGGTGTACGGAACACATTGCCTCCCGAGCTCTTACAAAAGATGAAAGTTCCTGGGGCGTCCTCGGAAGCAAATTGTCTCCAGTGAAGGACAAGAGGATGCACATCATAGTGACCTAAAAATCATATTTCCTCAAGTGAATATCAGCACCCTTTAAATTGACAGAGTTATTCACCAAAAATTCGTGTGTATGATGCGATTCTACGTTGCCTTAAAAGGCAACACCGTGGCACTGATCCGGGATCTGACAAAGGGGCCGGCTGACATCTGATTGGCTCCGAGCTTAGGTGGAATGCTACCTTGTGGCATTTGTGCATGGATCACCACCACAGCTTGTCTTTGTGTTCTATTCTCTAACTACAGCGGCCACCACATTCATCGCGCCTATATAAGCTGGTCATGGAGAACCTCGACTTTGCCACCCCCCGCTTTCTCGACCTCAGTTTCTCTTCAGGAAACCCGCCACGCAACTTCATCTGCAATCACTGGCTGGTTTGTAACAATCTCCATTCATGAGCTCACAATCTCAAAAGCTACCCTCGGCGCGAGGGCTTGGACTTAAGCGCAGGGCTTCCAGGAAGCTTAAAGTTGCTACGGTAAGACATTGCATGTGGCCATTAACATGTATGTGTTAACAGACTTTTGCCACTTTAGAAAGTCAGCCCCCTCGTCGAGCTACCAATTGAACTCTTGGAGGAAATTATCGCCTATTTGGATTGGACCTCGGTCCTCCAACTTCGTCAGGTACGCACCTTCGTCCGTGGCATGGGGCCACTTACACAACTCCCCTATTAGGTATGCATATCCCTCCATACGGTTTACAAGGATCGCATTATATGGACGAGTTTGTTGAATATTTACAACAACTCGCTTCCCAATCCACCCCGCCTCGATGGACCTCACTACGCGTACACTCCCGGGCAATTGGAGAAACATCTCCTTCGGCGTTTGAGTACCAAGAAGGCTTGGGGGTCTCTGAGTCCGTATACCAGGACCGCCGAGTGTCATATGAAAGCACACCTCTTTCACCTCTTGCCTGGGGGTCGATGGCTTCTGACTGCGCAACGATCCGGCGAGGTTACAATCTATGACCTCGATTCACGAGCCGTGTCCGGCACCCTCATAATCCCAGCAGACCCTGCTCTGGTCGAGGTACGGCACATGGCTGTCGAGGTAGACCGCAAATCGGATTTCTTGTCCTTCCGACTAGTCCTCTGCCCAGACTTACAGCAAGGTGTGTACAGTGCCCTTTCGTCTCTAACTTAACGATCTGATCCCGCTTCTAGCTGTATCTGTTCCAATTTACCAAGTTGCTTTCTCGATCAACCCTGCTATATCCTGGAACTGTCGCGAACTTCGCCGTCTCACGGCCACGAATGCAGGCGCTCCGACTTCGATCTCTATCAAAGGGGATGTTATCGCCATCAGTATCAGGAAGGCCGTGAAAAAAGACCTCGAAGGGGATTTCGTCCAGGTCTTCAACTGGCAAAAATGGGATCCTTCAACTATTACACCCCAGGTTTTAATCCCAATGGACGTTTATGACGGACCTCTCGTATGTGGTTTCATCTTGACATCATTATTTAAACTCATCACCTTGCATAGCTTCGAGTCAATCTACTCTCCGAAAGTGAAATAATCAGTTTCACCCGGGATACTATCTCCCTTCACGACATCCCTCTTGTCGATGGGGATGGAGAGGCTGGGCAACTGCCAGTGTGGAGTGTCGCCGCTCCGTTTGACATCGATGGGGAAGGGATCTCACAGCCTTCTTTGTGCGGGGACAATACTCACTTCACATTGCGTGTCGATTCTTCCGTTTATGGCTTCGCGATTTCCGAACTGCGCGCTACGCCTGGGACCTTTCGCGAGTTGTTCAAGTTCCCGTTCTTATTGTACGAAGATATCTTGTGCTTGGGACATCACCGCGCCTTTGCCAGAACATCAAATCTCGATGCAGTCACTATCGAGTTTACTTGTGATGGTGATAGTGTTGGAGTCGCTCAAGTCCCCCGAAACGGGACGAAGGTTACGTGGTGCCCGTTGGATACGTGTATGGACGAAGAATCTGGGCGAGTTGTGGTTTGTATGAGGGGCCAGTTTACTATCTATGACTTCGTTTACCCCCATTATGTTTTGTGATTTATTCTTGACGACCTTGCATGGGTATGACCATTCTCCTCGCCATTGATACGCTGTACATGTACTTACTTAGCTATCACTTATTTTCATTCTTGATTTCTCTTTTTATGCAAGGTTTTCTCGGGTTTATCGTATTTCGGACGATCTGGTGTTGTCTTTGTACCCGTATCCAACCCGCTGGTGAATACTGTACTACGCTTCTACTCTTGCTCTGGGGTCCTAGAGTCACATCTACACTTATCGCGAAAGGCCATAGGTTACTGATTGTGGATACATACATACATATTGTACAATGATCTGTGTCATCGACTAGGAGAATATCGTCGCCATTGTAGAGACGTTAATCCTTTCAATCGCAAATTTGGACCTTAATAGCCCCCTGTGTGGGGTCCGCGGCTACGAGGAATGCTGCAACGGCATCCTCGAGGGAGAATCGATGAGTTACGAGAGGTTTGAGGTTGATCAGACCTCCAGCTACCAGGCGAATGGCTTTGGGATACTGTTGACGAGAGAAAAGACGTTGCTTGTTAGTAACATCCAAACTCATCAAGATGCCGAAAATCCGGCAGGCGTTTAAACGGAAAAGGATGTCCTGACCTGGTTAGCATATCGATATTGCAAGCTGACGTCAATCTCGTTGGCGCTTAGATGCATGAAGGGGAAGTTTAGCTCGTTCTTCCCAACGCCAATGATGAACACTTTAGCACCGAATTGCACCGACTACATTCACAGATCAAACAGTCAGGAATTCACTTGGCTCAGTTCTGATAGAACAACGAAGTACTCACATAAATAGCAGTATGCACACTACTCTCCACACCTGTACATTCCAACGCCACTTTCAACGGAACACCAGCGATTTGTTTAATCCTCTCTGCTGATTCCTTAGGAGTTTCATTGCGCGGGATGAGGACGGTATGGACGCCAGGAACGAGTTTCTTTGCAAAGTCGAGACGGGATTGGAAGAGATCGGTTATGATGATGGGTTCGGCACCTGCTGCCCGTGCGGAGAGGAGGGAGACTAGGCCTATTGGACCCGCACCGCTATTTTTGTAGGTGGGGTAAAGGGGGTGGGGTTAGTGGGCAGAGATTGAATGGGAAGTCAAGACGAACCAGATTAAAGTAGGATCACCGAGGCGTAAACCTGCTCTCTCGATTCCAGCAAGTGCGACGGCCAAAGGCTCGCATAATGCTCCTTCTTCGAAGCTTACAGAATCTGGAAGACGGTGCAGCCAAGCTGCTGGGTGGAGATGCCACCTCGTTAGAGTGCCTATTATAAACCACGGGGCATAATTAGAATGAAAGGAATTCGTCATGAGCTATTCAATCCCCAAAAAATGATGGTCTAGTGCACTGACCATGGAAAGGCGGGGTGGAGAAGAATACAACATCCGGACAGGCGTTGTACCTTCCAACACGACAGAACTCGCAGGAAGGTTTAGAGCACGGAACTCCTGCTTCGATTGCTACTCTGTCGCCTATACAGTAATCACACGCAAGTATAAGCATATTCAGTGCCCATATCCGGATAAAAATAAGAAAGGTGAACGAACCAGCTTTCCATTGTGTGACACCTTCACCCACTTCGACGACCTCTCCAGCAGATTCATGTCCAGAGCCGCACTAGGATTTAGTTGACCCTAAGGCAGGGAGGATTGTGAGAGGTAACTTACTTCGTCCGTGACGATCATCGAATCGCCAATTCGGCCATGCTTCCAGAAATGGACATCGCTCCTATTTGATGACGACGAGAGTCCCAGTCAGCTCTTTTGAAAATCGTCACACCAGGAAACTTCAAAAGACAGTTCTCGGGCCCTTTACCATCTTCGCCAACAACGCCACCACCAACTCGAACTCCACCAGTTCTTCCTATAAAGCAAGAAAAAAACTCACCCACATATCCCAGTCGCCCTCACATGAACCAACACCTGTCCAGGTCCCGGTTTCAACTTTGGTTTCTCCACAAGGTGAATCTCATGTTTAGGATTATAAAAAGCAGCTATGTTGGCTTCTTTTGAAAGTTGAGAAGTTTGTTCGGATTCATGGATTATTCGGAATGAAGGGTGGTCCAGGATTTTTCGGGGGTTGTAGATTTCGGTGTTGTCGATGGTGGTGGACATGTTTATTGGCAGGAGGGTGAAGCTATGCTGGAAAATATGATATGTAGATGCCCAGTGAGTTCACTTTGGATGTTATGGGGAGTGCGGATTGTGGGATCTACAAAACCAAACCAAGACAGTTAGTCGCCGACAAGATCAAGGAGATCGATGAAGCCCTTCGTAGCACAACAAAGCCGTTCATTTCCATAGGAAATCTTGGTACGGTTACTCACCCTAACCAACTCAAGGTTACGAGAGTGCTAGGCAATGGCGACGAGCGACTTGGGGACTTGACAAATCAAAGGAGCCAAGTGGGGATCCAATTGCCAGCTAGACCTTCTCTTTATATACATATACGTGCCGTATACTTCTCCACTCCGTGTAGATCACATAACCCATTGTAGAACTTCGGAAGACAGGAAAACATATAGATATCTTGTCCTCATGGTCCGTTCCTAATATACATGGTCTGTTAGAATGTTCTCCACGGGCCGGAGACAGCACTGGAACTGTGTTGTATGCCTCGTCTAGGTCTCGAGTCTGACCTTGATGACACCATTAACCACGACCAGCATGACCGAGAAAACCTATAACTCTATTTCACCTACAATGAATCCATCCATTAGCAATGAATATTTACAAGTATACAATGTGAATGTCGCGGGAGAGGGGCCGTGGTATGATGTGGTGTGGTGATATTGTAGCAATGAAGCCACAGAGGGAAGGATGTAGTTACCATGGTCATCGGTATATCCGTCTTGCAACCACCCTACTCTCAATAGTGAACGTTTGAACACTCAACCAGAGCTGCCTCCACCCGTAAACCGTTTGAACGTAAAACTAATAGCGCGCATATAGTCAGTCAAAATCCCCAAACAAAAAAAAACTTGAAGAAAAAGGGAAAACGTACCCAAGGAAAGCCAAATCCTTCTCCGCATCCACCGCCTCCACTTTCTCCAATTGATTTGGTGTACCCGACAAATCGTCCGTTGGGAAATAAGAGGTATCAGTGACGGATTCGAGTCGTGGAACGAAAGGCGGTTCAATATGGCGTAAGGAATTCCAATCTGCACCATAGAAGAATGGATGGGATTTGATTTGTTGAACGGTTAGTCGATGGTCAGCCCAGTTCATCATCCTATGCGGGTCCATAGATGTTAGTAATAGCAAGGCGGGTGGCAAGGAAGAACAATACGCACCCTCGTATCAGATGCTCGCCCTCTTTCGAGATATACACTTCTTCTGGGAAGTATAGATATTCGGGCCAACTGATGATTTTCTTGTATGTATCGCTCGGACTGTCCGAGCAGAAAGGTGCGTAACCGACGAGACATTCAAAGAAGATGGCACCGAGTGACCACCAGTCGCATTCTTTGCCATAGCCCTTCATCATGAATACTTCCGGTGCAATCTGTCAACAGCCTTTAAATTAGCTCGGGTGTTCTTAACAGGACGCAGGAAACGCACGTAGTCAGGTGTACCGACGGTTGAATATGCCTAGACCGATTCAATTGCAAGTTGGGGATTTTAATAAAAAGGACATACCAGTTTCCGGCGATTTGCCTTCCAAGTAGCAATCTGTTCTCTGCTCATTGTCAAGTTGACTTGATTCACCTGCACGCTGTTACGTGCAGGATCCCTCGTCTTCTCTTGTTCAAGGAATTTTTTGTAGTATTCGTCCGGTGTCTTGTGCAACCCAGTTGATAGACCAAAATCGGAGAGTTTAAGGTGTCCGTTTCGATCGATGAGAACGTTGTCTGGTTTAATGTCACTATAAACAGTGCATCAGACCACGTCAAGAGTAAAATGGAGGGTTGGAAATGGTGCGGTGATGGAAACGAGGCGAATGAATGAAAGCAAGGCCGGACGTACCGATGAATATAACCGAGATTATGTACCGCTTCTATCGCCAGAATACACTCTGCCATATAGAATCGTGTTACGTCCTCCGAAAATACGTCGTACTTCATCAACATAGTCATCAGATCGCCTCCAGGAAGGAATTCCATGACGAGGTAAAGATACAGCGGGTCTTGGAACGAGTAGAATAGTTGGACCACCCATGGGGATGTGGATTCGGCTAGGACGTCGCGTTCCGCGCGGACATGTGCTAGCTAGAATTAGATGGGGAAAGAATCCCCGCTCGTTTCAATTGAACTGAATTGATTATATGCGAGGGCAGGACGACGAACCTGATCACGCTTCAACATCTCTCCCTTTTGCAAACTCTTCATAGCGTAGAACTTCCCCGTATCGACTTTCTGTACCAGTCGGACCTAATAGTGCAACATGTGGAGGATGAGATCACGCAATCGCGGAAGCATTTTTTTTTGAAGGGATTGAATGAAAAGTGTGGTGATGATACCCACCTCACCGAATGCACCCTTTCCAATCACCTTGACCGCTCTGAAATCAGCAAGCTTGATTTTTGTCCTTCGGAGACGAAGGTGTTGAGATTCCGTTTTGCTGTACTTTCTAATTTCACGGTCTTTAGCATCTTGTGTCATCGCCTGCACCAGTCTGGTTTCCAGTTCGATCCGACTATGAGGCGGCGGGACGGCGAGGTGGGGTAGGACATGAGCCAAGTTACTCTTGCGATGGATGCCAACCAAAAGACGCACCGCGCATTCCGTTCGATGGCAGAATCCACAGCCACTTTGTAGTAAGATTCGAGCTTTAGCTTTGCGGCAGTTGCGCGGGCGACGGCATCGGGGCTGAACTCCTTCGTGGACCGCTCATAGTAGACATCTAACCGTTGAGAAACAATAGGTTATCCCCTCTATCGTCAAAAAGTGAATGAAAAACCTACAATCGTCCGATCTTCTGCTTGAACTCTGTTCGGGCGGATTTGGACTGGGAACGCGGGGTTGTGTGGCGATGGGAGTAGAAGGACCTGGGGTCGATTGATCTGGCAGCATGGCGGTGGTGGTAGTGGTTCAGGACAAGCCAGGAATGTCAAGGTCGTAAACGGGAATAGACAAAAGGAAAGGACAGATGAAGGGAAGGCAAACAACGGGACCAAGTTAAGAAGCAAGTTCAAGTTGAATGCCTGGTTACATCAACATCGCTACTCGTTGCCAGACAAGTTTCTGGTAAATTAAATGCCGAGCCTCAATTACTTAACATCAAGCCTCCATCCTCCTCGCCTTTATTCTCCACGTAATGTCGCTTTTTTATTTTCTGCCTGAAGAGGCCCAAGCATAATTCATGTCATAACGGAAGCAAGGCCAATAAAGACAATACTCTATCCGGGATCATCAATTGTCCACATGGTCACTTTCCGATGGGGAAATCACGGCAAGTCCCGGCTTGCTTGTGCTTAGGGCTCTAGCCAAACAAGCATCACAAATTTCCATTTCAGTTCGTTGAAGGCTGTTATGCCTTGAATTCCAAAATGCTCGCAAGCCATCTGCCTCTGCATCACCACGACCACTCGAACAACCCTTTCTCGTTACTGTAATCAACTTGAAAGACCCTGCTAATGGCTTGTCCTCGAAACAATGACACGACCCGTCTTCCTCGTTTCGATTTTTCGTCGAAAAACCAGCGCCCTCATTGGGCAATTCGGATCCCACATTCCAAGGACGGGTATGAGGTAAGTGGCTGTAAATCTAACTAGATCGTTGTCCAACCATTGCACAGGGCATTGGGAAGAAGATCCAGGTCGTTGGGAGTCCGTATACAGGTTTCAAACTGGAAATCCAGTACAACGTCCTCTTCGCGGATTCTGTGATAAACCCAGATCGGTGTTCGATCCACTATTTTCCTCTTGGTGCCACGGACGACAGTAACGTCGTGGACTCTGGAAGCGAACGTGCCGTAGTCGAATCCGTCAACAAGGGCGACAGATTCGAGAATCTCAGTGGAACTATCCAACCTCCTGGGGTATCATCTAATTTACCCCAAGGATTGGTCACCGAGAGGAAGTTCAAACTCTTTGAAGATCTCCCTCGTGTTCCTCGGTGTCAAGAATGGACAGTCATGTTCATCCAAGCCGCCGTCAAGAAGGGCTTACTCCTCGAATCGGCCTTGCAAGAGATCGTGGCTGCGAAAGCTCTCAACCCAAAGCCACCTGGTGCTGAGATGGAACTCGGGAGCACTACCACACCGCAGGAATAGCTAGAACAACGTGTACGCTTTTCCAAACGATAAATCCTGGTCGCTGCAATCGGCTTTCGTTCAGCTTGTACTCCCCCCTGATTTAATTTCCTGCCCCGTTCGTCTCATCGTGTTTCTTCCGCTACTTACTGGCCGCACTTTACTAGCAGCGTCCTCTGCCTTCAGAGGCCCAAACATAACCGATTGGCAAAAGGTCTCTACTAATTGCGGTCATAGGATTGGAATCGTACGCGTTATACAGAAAGTCCTTCAAAGGTGGAATATTCCTCGAGCTCTAGTCCTGAGGGTACTGAGGTGTCGGTTCCCTTCCAATTAAAGTACCCAATCCAAGGTTTTTATTTTCCGTGTTTACGAATATTTTGATTGGCGGGAAGCTGGAGGGAGGCTTCGAGCTAAATAGGGGGAAATAAGAATTAGGCATGCCTTTGCGGTTTGCGACTCGAGTGCTCACCCTTGCTATCCGCGCCGAAAATCTTTTTCTGGTTCGTCTCAAGTTCATGTATGCCCGCCTGCATTTTCTTCTGCCAAACGATGTTCTCAGTCAGATCCTCCTTGAATGTCCTCTGCTGCTGCTGCTTGGCCTCCGCGAACTCCTTTGCGAACTCCTTGGCCAGACTCTGCCGCTCGGCGAGCTCCTTGTTCAACCACTCACCCTGCCTGTTCAATCGCCTGTTCAAGCGTTCATCCATTTCGACAAACCGCCTGTTCGACTGCTCATCCATCTCGACAAACCTCCTCACCAGTAACCCACTTTCTTTCTGCTGTGACACCGAGTTTTGATCCATTCCCCTGAATTGTGGACCTGGGGAAGCCTCCTGCGTGGATGGTGACGCAGACGCAGTGGTAGTGGCTGGAAAGGGTGGATGAGACAAGCTAGAGTTATGGTGTAACGCACAATCCAGGGAGAGTGCGCCGATCCTGGTGCGATTCCATCCATTTTTTTGGACTCGACACCCTTTTGGTGCATGGCCGTGATAAAGGAGTTCGGCGTTAAACAACCCACAAAAAGGGGTCGAATATATAACAGGCGGGTGCTCCATTCTTATGACGTGCACTAGAATTGGCCACAGACTCGAATCGAGCTCCGCCATCCGGTCTCTCTTCATGATAGGAATCTTCAAAAGCGAGTTAAGAAAGATTTACTCCCCAAATCGAGGTTCCAAGTAGTTGGCAGGCTGCAAAGCTCTCAACCCCAAACCGCCTAGGAAGGTCAACCTTGGAACCGCCACTGCGCCACAAACGTACGTGTATGTGCCATATACTGATAGATTATTAAATGACTATATTATACCGGGCTTCGTAAAAAGCATACACCAACGAAAACAATAGGTTCAAGCATCATGTAGTAGGTACTGTACATTAAAATAGGAATGTCATCAATGTCATCAAGGATCCGAACAGTTTCAAGGTGTGGCCTCGGGTTTTTCTTGTTCTTCAGGGGCGTCGGCTGGCGACTCATCATAGGTAAGATGCCATACTGCTTCCAATGTTGGACGATAAGGCTGCAGATACGGCGCCTTGTCCTCGGTTATGCACAACAGTGCGTCGTCTTTGTAATTGCCGTGAGCAGCCTCATTCCCCTGTTCTCGCACAGTGTCCAGATCTGTGCCCGACGAGTTTGGGAGTGGAAACAAGAAATCGAGCACTGTTTGGTCAAGGTTTGGGAGTTTGCTTTCCTTGAGTGCCCATGCATGAAAACCTTTTACGAAGCCTTTTGGCCCAGATTTTCTAGAAACGTCATTCTGGTACTGTCGCTGGAGCATGAAAAATGGAGTTTTCGTTTTCAGGTCTCGGGTCTTGTTATAATATATCTCCCAAATCTTGACACGAGCTTGATCCAGCATCGCTCGGATAGAGATTGGAAAGACGATTTTTTCCAACTGAGGGGGAAAAATAAGGATGGATGAAGCTCTCACGGAATTACTTGAAACTCACATGGCCAAGGCGGGTTTCGTGGTCCTGTAGACCTCCCTTCAAATCATTTATCTCTTGATTGAGGGCGTCTATCTCCTGTGAGTGGGCTGTCTTCTGCGTGTCCAACTCGATCTGGATTGCACTGATACGCTCTGCGTGATTCGCCTCTTGCGTTACTAGATTGTTCGCAAGCTCCGTCGCATTATTCTTAAGTATGTTTATTTGCCGGAAAACCTCATCGAGCGACACTTCTGCTACGTTTGTAGACCCCTTTGCAAGAGCCGGTTGTTGTTCACTATTGGTGACTAAAAGGACTGAGTTACATCGGCCAGAGGGTGATTTAGAGAGAGACTTGCTGTTGTTCGAGGCAGCGCCGCTGCCTCCTGGGATTTCGTGGCCCCATAACAACGTATCAGTATCTGATATATCTATCGGGATTATCTGGCTCATCGGTAGTGAGTCTTGCGACCAAATTCCCTCCGGGTGTATGGTGACCATGGTGGGGTTGTTGGCTGTGTAGTAGTGGGAAGGAAAGGATTAGATGTCAACAAACTCCAACCAGGCACGCTAAATACCAACCGGACTCTGGGCACGCCTGAATCGCGCACAACAGCGGTTTGCCTGATGTTGCCAAACTGAGCGGCCATCTCGCGGTCATAACGCGCTCGGCTTCACCCAACGTCATGCTTCTCGGCAACGTATGTCTGTCCATTATGTATCTCGGGGCGGTCGTGATAGGTTTTGAAGGTGCAGCCGGTGCACATGCGAGAGTAGAGCTCATGATGCGAGTGGGGAGTTGACGAATAGAATGCCCTCTACAGCTTTTCGATACAGCTTCTTATACTCCTTCTTCCTAGTAGAATGTGAACCTTTGAACCCTGCGCCATCGACGCGCATCGCAATTGCATTTGTGACTGGAAACCATGCAACGGCACCTATACACAAGCACCCATAAAGGTATACAACAGCACGGGATCAATCGGCTATGGTGGGCGGCGTTTTGTTGATCCCCGTGTTGCACATGCCTTTGTCAAGGTTGTGAACATCTTTTTATCCTTGCGTTCAGCGCGCTCAGGATCGCTACGAGGACAGCGACTGTAGGCATTACAACTTCATTGTCTTGTTGTCTTGCAGCGTTGCAAGGATCCTGCTTTTATGCTGTTCTTGGACGGTCAACAGTAGGTCCAACGCCGACGAGGGCTTTCGATGTAGATTCGAATACTCGCTCTCATCTTTTGTACTCGAGTAAGTAATACAAGAGCGAGTCATTATCTCTTCCTGTCAGTGTC
>ML208619.1:4036-21247 GCA_004369065.1 Pluteus cervinus
TTGATCAATCGGTTGACATCTGGTACTTGTTTGCAATAGCCCACTCGCCGTCGTTTTGGAGTTGGCGGGTTTGAACTGGATGGCTCGTGAAGGAAGACGCTTGGTGATACGCGTGGGTATCGGTTGTGTTGACTGGGCGGGGTCTCGGCCACGAAGCTAATCCCTCGAACCGGCGTCCGAGGGCTCATAACCGGTGTCGCAGGTAGTGGATGGCGGAGCAGAGATGACAGCGGGGCTGCACGGCAAGAGTCTGTCATGATAGCGATGAGGTGGTGAGGGAGGGGCAGAAGTGTCGGTGGAAGTTTCTAACAAGGCAAGACCTGTGATCAACGTGTAAACAGCAGAGTTCGATTCCCGCAGAATACAGTGTGATTTCAGGTTACCACAAGGAGTATCAATGTAAAGGTAAGAGTCAATGAATGATTTACGTGTAGCAATAGGAATAAACGGTTCTGTGGGGGGGGACAACCAGGACAAGAACCTAAGAAACTTAATTTTTGAGGCCAGGGGCGCCAAGAAGAAAACTAAATAGAGGAGAAGAGTGATCTACGAGGAGCCCGTTTTGAGATGCACTATGCGGAGTTTTGATACGGTCTTCCATGCCGTCCTGGAAATATAATCTATACAGGAGCATCAGTCTACGGCGGAAGGAAGTAGTTATCAACGTACTTTGCATATGCCTTTCTTATGAACGCGGTCTATGAAGCAAGTATTAGTTTACGACGATGAGAATGGGTCATTGACGTACCTTTGTCCTTTATGCCACGCGACTGAGGCGAATGAGATCGAGAGTGAGTTGCACCACGAAGGCAGCATAGGCGAGGGCGGTAATGGCTCTACGGTGGGTTAAATGGATCGAATAGAAAGAGAAGACTGCAAGAATGCGCACGCGGTCCAGAGAAGGTCCACAAGGCAACGTCGGAAACGGTTACGGACGCCAGACATGTCAAGTCTCCCAACCCTGTCTCGGGGGTCAGATTAGGCCACTTTATGAGAATCAAAGCACATACCATCCCCGAGTAAAATCTATAGCACCCTCCCACAAACGGTCCTCGATATCGTTCGCGGCGTGCTTTGCCCACATGGTCACGACGACGACTAACACGAATCTAGAGGAATCAGTTAATACGTGTAAATGGTAGCATAAAGTAACACATACAATATCAACGTCGCCTTCATTTTATACGTGCGAGAACTTGGTCGAGGAGGTTGAGATGACGAGCGGGAAAGCTGGTGGTGGGGGATAAGTAAACAGCGTGGGAAGTGTGTTGAACGGGAGCGAACCAAGTTAAAATTGAGAGAGATGTTGGGCTTAAAGGCGGGGTATGCTACGCAGGAGAAGTGCCGATGGTGGTGGTAAGAGGTTAAGGGCCAGAGGGGCGAGAATTCAAAGGGCAAAGTGTTGTTGGTAGTGGTAGGAGGTAAAGAGGCGCAGAAAGCCGAGTTCAAAGCGGGAAGCGTGGATGACGTTGGTAAGAGTTAACGAGGCACAAAAGCCAAGTCTGAAGTGAATTCAATGTGGAAAGTGTCGATGGTGGTGGTAGAAGATAAAGAGGCACAGAAAGGCGAGTTCAAAGCTGAAAGCGTGGATGATGGTGGTAAGCGTTAAAGAGCTGAGTGTAAAATGTTGAGCAAACAGGAGCCCAAGTGTTGTGACGGTGGTGGCTTATCAACGCCAACGATAGGTGAACATTGGTAATGACCTCGAGGACTGGCAGGAGATCAGGGAGGGCGCTACAAACGAGATATCGTGAGTATTGGAATGTATCCGAGCAGGCGAAAGTAAATACCTTATAAACCCTGCTTGCGTTGAGTCGACATCACCAATGCCTTACTCAGACTTCCTTGGATATGCCATTCATCGGTTACTCACGAATGAATAGTTTACGTGTAGCAATAGAAATAAGTGGTTATGTGTGGGGAAAGCACGAAGGTAAGAAACTTGATTTTTTTAGGCTGGCGATGTCAGTAGCGGCGCCAAGAAGAGATACTAAATAGAGGACAGGGCGATCTACGAAAGGGTTGTTTTTAGATACACTATGAGAATCGGTTTCGAGAGGTAGAAGCCCTTGTGTGCAGTATTGGACATTCGATCTATAGAGAATATGTCAGTTTACGCTGGTAGTAATTAACTATTGACGTACATTGATTATTAGGTACGGCTGAAGCGATTGACTTCGATGGTGAGCTGGAGGATAAATCCTGCATTGACGAGTGTAGTGATAGCGCTAGAATCGATGAGATGAAATGCACTAGAGAACAGCGAAAGCACATACAAGGTCCAGAGAATATCCACCACACAACGGCGTATACGGTGACGGACAGTGTCCATTTCCTGTCTCCCAGCCCTTGTGGCAGGTGGTTAGATCAAGCCATACAATAAAAGGTTAGGTACATACCATGTGTGTAGGAAGTCTACTGCGCAGTCCCATAGGCGGTCCTCGATATCCATCAATGCGTGTTGCACCCAGATGTTCACGAACACCATTAACACGAAGCTAGAACAGGGGTTTAATGTGCGAACAAGGCGACGTGAAGATAAAATGTACAGTATGATTGTTGCTTTCATCGTAGATGCTCAGCTGACTTTGTTGCGTTTAGGGTTAGGGTAGTAACGGGTATTGTGGGGGTTGAGATGACGAGGACGAAGGCTGGTGGTAAGGGGAAGGTAAGCAGTGAGAGAGATATGCTGGACAGCAGCGAACCTGAGTTGAGGTTGAACGGTATTGGGCTGAGCAGGCTACAGGGCGCAGAAGAAGCGTTGATGATGGTGGTAGGCAGCAAAGAGGCACAGAAGGCCGAGGATTCAAAATGTGAAGTTTTTATAGTGGTGGTAAGGGATGAAGGGGAGAAGGCCGAGTGTCCAAAGCGTAAGGTTTTGATGATGGTGGTAGGAGGCGAAGGGAAACGACCAACGAGAAGGTTGGTTTAAGTATTGGGCTTGAGTCGCGATCAGCAAAGGTCACGGACTGTGACGAAGACTCGAGGGCACTGAAGTGGGGAACGGGGAATAATAGAAGGTTTAGAGAACACAAATCTCAACCAGTCAGATTAATCCTTGCCACAAACTTGTGGTGGGTAGGACTTAATCCCGGCCAAGACTTTGTGGTGGGGGAGGTGGTGGGGGAGAAGATTAAGTGTGGGAGATTAATCCTTCTTGGCTGGTCACTGTCTCGTCACAAGTTGGCTGCCTAGTTAGTTTGGCCTGTAAGGGATTGAGCACGCAGGATTAAGTGCACGGGATTAATATTAATCCTGCTGGAGAGATTAAGTGGCCAGGATTAATCACATGGGCTTAATATTAATCCTGCTGGAGAGATTAAGTGTTGGTAGATTACACACCATGTTTAAGATCATTCGGTGAGCGTGCAACGCTCTGATTAAGCCCCAGGATCTGTGAGAGGATTAAGGTATTTAAATTTCAGATACTTAGTTGCCTTGCATCAGGGTTAGACATACCAGAGGATTAAGTCTTACGGCGAGCCAGGACGTTAGACAATATAGGTGGGATTGATCAATAGATTAATCCTATCACAATTAAAACACTAGTATGGGTTGTTCATGGATTAATCCTAATGGATGAATCCTCGCAAGGAGGGGTATCAACGAAGAGTGAGAGGGAAACTCATGGTAGAGGTGGGGGTTGTGGGGGAGAGAAATCGACGGTGACTAAAGTTATATAAGGAGAGTATTAGTGGGATAGAGAAGAGTCAAACAAGGATTATGGAAGGGGCAGCAAGTGAATTGACTATAAACGAGGAGTTGAACCTGGAAGATAGAAGCAAACTAGGATTGATGAAAGGAATTAACATATAGACACAAGTAAATTACGAAAACCTATCATAGGGAGTAAGGATGTGAAAGTAGGGCAAACCCAAGGCAACGAGGGGTGGTGTAAGTGTAGGAAATGACTTGGAACAGCACCATATCTGAGACGAAAGGAAACTAGGAGTGTCAGTATCAAGAATAGTAAAACGCAAGGTAAGAAAGACATACCAAGGGATTAAGTGGTTTTCTTGATGACAGAATGGGTGTAGTTATCCTGCAGCATCCTTGCGCTCCTACGTTCGCCGCCGACGGAAGCCTTCTGTACCTTCTTGGGCAAAGCCCGACTCTTGCGCTTTGTGACGGAAGGTGCTGATGGTGTCGCGTCTAATGGCATTGAAATAAGAACCTAAAGATGAAAAGAAAGGAAGCCGGAATGTATTTACCAATGCTGTTGCTAGTTCCAGCCTCGACGTGTTCATGTTCAGGTAATATACCTTCCATGGCTAGATAAAGTCAGGACAAAATCAGAGTATAAAATTATGAGTGACTCACGGTCATCCCGGGTGTCTAATGCTTGAGTGGAAGGCTCCTGGACCAATGAGGAGGCTGCTCCAGACGAGACAGGGACTTGTCCAAACATGGGCCCAACATCGACCCAGTCTTCGTCGTCAATGTGAGCAGTGTCGTCAAAGTGAATAGGAGCAGGGGCAATGCCTATAGTGGGGGACGGGGGAGCAGCATCCGTAGCAGGGGATGGGGTAACGGAAGGACCCTCAGGCGGTGTGGGGTTAGCATCCACAGCAGCTGCAGAAGGGTCGTCGAGAGCGCCAGCAGCTGCGGAAAGGTCGTCGAGAGCGCCAGCAGCTGCGGAAAGGTCGTCGAGAGCACCGACAGCCACGGAAGACTTGTCAAGAGCACCAGCAGCACTCGACGGAACTAAGTGATAAGAATAATCAGCACATCGACGAGTAACGGAATAAGTTCAGAAACTTACGTGGGTGGTGCAAATCAACATATTGATGCATGAGCTTCACCGTCTGCTTTCGAAGCTCGGGTGTAAGGGCAAAAGCGCGCTTCACCCCACCAGTTACAGAAGCCTGACTAGAGAGAGGTCAGGTCCAACCACGTTGAAGGAAGGAAGTTGACATACCAGATAACTCGACGATCTTCGACGTGAGGACCATCGTTGAACACGCCAAAGACCAACCAAGCACCGTCACCGTGTTTTCGGTGTCCATCCCAGCCCAGTGTGTCGTCAAAGAACTCCTGAACGTCGGCCTCAAGAAATTTGTGGTTCCTTCAAAATATTAAGTACGAGATTAGACAGGTTGAAAGCAACTTACTCAAGGATTTCCGTTTCAGTGGGAGGACGGTCAAGCTTGGCGTTGGACACAGCAGCTTTGTCCTTGTAAGACTGTTGTTCGTCGGAAGAGAGCAACTGGAAGGCGTTGTGAACAATCTCGTTACGAACAGGGAGATTGTTGCGCGTCGTTCCACCAGCAGCGCAAACTTTCTCTCCCATCTCCTCGTTGAAACGATCTGAGTTCTCGGCTTGGAAGAGGTGCGTCGCAGTGATATGACGGGGTTCCTTAGCGCGCTTCGGTCTTGAAGGGCGACTAATGAGACCTCCGGTTGCAGCGTAAGTAGACTTGTTGACAAACTTCTTGTAGAGACACTATAGGTTAAAAATAATGTCAGGAAAGAAGACGACGGCTGTACATGTCATATCACTTACTTGTTCAAACATACTTTGGTTGGGAGGACCGCCTTCCTTGAAAAACACTGTAGAAAAGGCAGGTGCGACGTTGGTCAAAACCCAGTGCCATTTGGAAACATCTTTGCGAGGAAAGTGACCTTCGCTATCCGGCGTATTGAAATATTCCATGAAAGCGAACATGAACGTTTCCAACCAGGCGCTCTCGGCCTTGCTGAACTTGTATTTCGGAATATCGGCGGGGACAGACTTGAGCGCCGCTGGAGGACGTGAGGTTTTGGGTGGAGCACCAGGAATAGCACCAGGAAGCCAGGTAAAGGCAGGACCGGGTTCTTTGAGCGCATCGGCGTACTCAGGAGGGAGTTGAGTGGATGGTGTAATGTGCGAGTAAGGGAGTGTGGTTTGCTTGGACGCAGGTGCAAAAGAAGTGGGTGAACGAGTGGGAGGCATGGTAATGGGGGGAAAACAGTGAGATGGGTGAAGGAGAAAGGTGGAACGGGTGAATTATCGAAGAGATCAGCATTTAAGGCCAAAAAAAACCATACTTTCGGCGAGTTGGTTAGAACACAACCGATGGTTTGGTTTGGTTTGTGTTCAGGTGCGCAAATAGCTATATTGAATGGTGAACAAGAGTTTAAAAAAAATACAGGGTGAGTGTGCAAAATATGCATGACAAGAATGGTTAGGACGGTAAAATACAATGGGGAATCGAGATTGGCCGTCCAAAATAGTTAAAGAAAGTTTGACAAACGTGTTTTGCAATCGCAGTTTCAAGACTTCTGATCTCCGTGTCCGAATAGTCATCACCTACATGATTGAGGATGGGGGCACGCATCCCTTCCCAATCTTTGATGACAGTGCGGAGACGAAGCAGCACCAATTTTCTTTCTTGAGGAATTGGAGAGGCCAACCCCGAAGCATACGTAGAGTCGAACAGTGTGAAGAGACCAGGAGTATTCAGAGCATTTTGAAGGCGGTCGTGGTGAAGGGCTGAGTTGACACTTCTGAGACGAACCTGTTCATCCAGGGCACATAAATCCCATCGGAAATTTAGTTCATAGAATTCCCAAAGGATTTGTCGGATATTGGTGATGTCAGGAAGGGGTGGTGGAGGCTGGGCTGCCTTGTCTTCGTAATGGACCTGACATGCACGGAAGGGTTCCTCGAAAATTTGAAGGAGGGTCTTTGTTTTGGCATTCCGAGCAGTGAACAGAAGGTCACGCCAATCTTGCTTGCCCAACAGAGACGGACTTGTTTCTTGAATAGTGACCCGGTAGATACAAGCACTCTGAATCTCTGCCCATGTCGCCAGGCAGCGCGCAGCCCGTTCGGGGGTACAACTACCGGTAAATAGCTTGGGCTCAGGGAACATTGTCTTGAAATCATCATCACTGCGGCGATGTCGTGGAACAAGATTGCGTGCCTGCGTGTCGACAGCTGAGAGTGCATCTCTCCAAATGGGAATCGAGTCAGGAAGGAAATTATGGGCAGTGGGTGGTTTGAAATCGTCAGGCCGAACTGGAATGCTAGAATTAGATGCTGTATGGAGATAACTGAAAATAAATTGCTCACTTTTCACGTCTGTCACTTGTTTCGCTTGGCGACTTGAACGACCTGAGCTTGACGAAATTTTCCAGGGCGGTGAGGCTGACCGGGAGCTGCGAGGGCCAGACGAGGTAGTTGCACGATGGGGACGGTCTCCAGAACTGAATGGATTGAGGGAGGAAAGACGTTTCGCTCCCTCTGATTGGAGAGCTTGGACCTTCCTAGGATCCCCGGCATCGCCTTTGAAAACTGGGAATCGGCTGAGTGTGCGCATCTCAATTACTCTATCGGGTTCTGTGAGAGGGACGACGTGAAGAATATTGTGGTCCGAAAGGAGCTCCCGTGGTTGGATGAACCAAAAGGGGATGCATGCATTGAAAAGATGAAGCGCATCATCACGGTCCCATACAAAGGCCCCGATTGTTGGCGCTACTTCGCGGGATTGAAAACTGGGGTCGGGCTTATCCATCTGGGGTTTGAAAGTCTCCGTGTAGTCGAGGAGTGCCACCAACTCCTTCCAAGTACGTTGTAGATGGCGGAAAATCAACGCCATTTCGTCGAAGGAAGTCGGGATATGTGAAAGCCGTGAGAGGGAATGCTGAAGTAACTGTACAAGCGACGCCATTAACTTGGCAACTTTTTCATCGATGTCGGGTCGGGACTGGTAGGTGGCGGCGCGTGTTAGAATAGGTGCGCTTGACTCGTGAAGAGAGGATATGTGATTGGGTTTTAAACGGCCATGGTCCGGAACACTTGAAGACACATGCACAAAATACGAGTCAAGTGGTTTATCCCACATGCACATATCCTGCGCCTGGGTGAAAGACCGAGGGATACAAGCATGGTGAGGATGAAGTCGCGAAAAAGGTTGTGGCCATTGGCAGTAGTCGTCGTCGCCAAACAACCAGTCGGCTCGTTTCACCACAGATCGGAGCCCGAGTGGGGGGAAAGGGATCATTGGTTGATTTGGAGATGTAATGAAGGACGGTTGTGGAAGGTTAAACTGGGGATCATCCGGGATGACCGCAGCAACTTGGCCATCCATGGACCGTAGGGGCTCTAGAAGTTTGATCAGTGTCTTGATCGGATATCAGTACTAAGGACCATACTATGCGGGCTGGCACAGGATTTCAATTTATCGACGAATTTTGACATTAGAGGCTATGTATATAATGAATAGGGTCGGAGCATTTCGAAGGTAAATCATGACATACCAGAGAGCGACAAGATAGGACAACGAGCGTCGAAAGATCGAAGAGTAGATGCTTAACTGAATACAAAATTAGTTAGCTGATGCGAGATCGGCTCTGATGATGATTCGTGTACCACGTTGATAAAACGGTGACGCTAGGACGACGGCTGACTGGAGTAAGGAACTGAATGTTGGTCAATTTGGGCAACGGCGGGTGTAACAGTGGATATGTACCAGTGTTGATCTTCCAGGGGCTTTGGACTGGAATGAAGGAATGGATCTATTTTCACACAACCTCGTTAACTCAAAGGGTATCTAGGGGAAATCCATAGCATACATACCAGAAAACGAGAAGGCAAATGTACACTATAATCTTGGGTGGACTGTCGAGATCGGAACAGATCAATTGATTTTATTCTCTTGAGTCTGTGCGATGGAGTTATGAATATAATAATCGTATCTCCTAAAAGTGTATACGATAATGTAGCTACGAAGATCGAAACACTGAAGAGGAGAAATGCTAACATACCACACGTAAGTTTGCACGGTCGATGTGCGTACAACTGTTGGTCATCAGACTTTCATCGGAATTCGAATAAGGGAAGGAAAGACGTACGAAAAGGATGTGAGATGTATAAGGCTATCTTGTCCTGATGAGCTGAAAGTGTGTGAGTCCCCGCTTAGAAAGTGAGAGGTCCTGCAGTACCGAGGAATCCCAGCAGACAACGGGAATATGTTTCCTTGTGTTGGTGTCAGCCTGAGATCAAGAAGACGTATTGAAAGTGCACGCACCAGATCGGTTTTGAAAGCACAGTCAGAGTAACGCACCCAACAGTCAGCCCCACTTGAGGTCGATTTTCGGGGCAGATGGAATTGCCACTCTGATCGGCCAAGCGTTCGGAACTGAAGACCCGGGGTTTGCGACTAAAAGTCAACAACGGCGAGAAACTAAAAGTAACTCGAGGGACGACTAAGAGTCAATCCCGGTGATTGGCGACTAAAAGTCAACCGGAGGCCCAACAGGAATTGAGATTGATAAGGCACTGGTAAGAGTGCCGGTGAGCGCAAGGTGAGCGGTGGGTTGTGGGTTGCTTGATGGTTCGCAAATGAGGCACAGACCGGCGAACGGGAGAGTTAGAGGAGGTTGGAATGAGGGTTGGAGGGTTCGAAATTGAGAATTTTGTTGGCCCGATTCTCGGGATGCTGCGGTCAGCTGACCGCAGTCTTCCCACGCCACATTATGGTTTGGATTCGGAATGATAATCATAATCTGGATCGCGACGCGCATTCAACGCAATCAGCTGACCGCGTTTTTACCACAACTATCTTATCCCAATAACCCTCTACATCTCACCTTCATTCCATTTTACCCTCCATCTCCCCTTCTAAATCCACCACCCTTTCATTCTACCTCCCATCTCCCCTCCTGGAATCCACTGTCACACTTTGCGCCACCACGTCTCCTGCTCTGAACGCTTTGAACGTTCCTTCATCGGCATCACCCCTCAAGCCTGCAAGTTCCTTGGTCTTCTTTCTTGTCTGTCTACAGTTGACTTTTAGTCGCTGTTCAGGATTGACTTTTAGTCATCCTTCGAGGTACTTTTAGTTCCTCTTTTGTTGACTCTTAGTCACAACCCCCGAGTCTTCAATCTCGAGTGCTTGGCCAATCAGCGTGGTATTTTTGCCCGATAATTGTGCCTCAAGTGAGTTTGACTGTCGGGTTGCTGCTTCTACAACACGGAAACAACGTACGTTTTCATTTGACATCTGTGTCTCTTCCTAATTTATTGTGAATCTGTCACAGAACTCTCAGCCCTGGCCTCGTTGACAAACTTGTCTCTCAAAGCGCGAAACTCAATTCGATTTCCATCATTTTAGTGCGTGTATACAGTTCTGGCTTATACACAAACTAACCTTGTCTCACTAGCTTGCTACGTTGTGTCGTGATTCCGGGCTGGTCATCAGAGCGCCAAATCTGTCAAGGTAAGCTTCCCCTTCCAGTTCGTATGACACTTCTTAATATTGATGTTACACAGCATTTCGTGATCCTTCACACCACAACCATCCTTCGGCATAGGTACACCATCTCTTCTTTGTTATCATTTGGATTGATATCACCAAAGAGATGGCGAAATCACGTCGCAGGGCATTGGCACAAGCAAGGGCGACTGCCTCCAGAGTCTGCCTTGACGAGTCGGATACAGAAATCCAGAACTCGGTAACTGAAGGTTAGTATTTATCAAAATGACACCATTACCACCCAGTCTGACAATATTGAAGCATCCGACTCCAGTGTATCCAGCTGGTCGTCTGCAAGACCCCGATGGCGCTCACGATCGGCTGTTTCTCTCTCGTCTGATGAAGACGTTACAAATGGGGTTGATCTGTTTCGTATTTCCACATACAATCCTCGTACAGGTCGTGTAGTTGATAGGATGGCACCTTCATCACCAAAACATAGTAAAATTAATCAGGTCGACTTTAGCATGGATATCCCAAATCCGCATGAAGATTGTTCACTAGAAACTCCTTCGGGCGATCCTGATGCCCACCCTGAAGAAACTCTTGAGCCAAAACCACACAAACCTTCGCAGGTTTGTTGATCTTTCCGGGTATAGAATGCCTCTAATTTGCTACAGGGTACATCGGAAAAGCTCAAGCCGTTTCTAGATCGAATGGATGGCATCCAAGCCACTTTATTGGACCTGGAATGCAGTCTCGGCGTGGGAGGAACCTGCACCTGTGGTGACAACGCGGAAGTAGCCCTATACCGATGCCGCGACTGCCTCTATAACCAAGTCTACTGCAAGAACTGCATATTGGACTGCCACCGTGATAACCCTTTCCATCGCATCGAGTCCTGGGAAGGTCGTTTTTCTCTCGCACCACATTGCATGACCTCGGCTTCATTCTCCGCCTTGGGCATAACAGCCGCCCATGTCCTCATGCACTGCCAGACTCCGGCAGATCCTTCGTCATTGTACATTCAACAGGAGTCCATACCCATTTCATTCAATTCTGCTCCTGTCCTGGTGTAGACCGCGACGATTTCACACAGCTACTGCGTGCTAAGCTGTTTCCAGGAACGACCAAAACCCCAAAGACAGTGTTCTCCTTTACCGTCCTCGAGGATATTCATACACATGGATTAACTTCGAAGAAATCCGTTTATGACTACTATGATGCACTCCGCCGGCTTACTGATTCTGTATTTCCCACTAACGTGCCTGTAAGTTTGTGTCTTTCATCTCCACTATCGTTGACTGATTTTTGCAGGACCGTCTCGATGAACTCACACTCATACTCCGTGTCTGGCGTTTTCTTGTCACCGTTCGACGATCTGGGCAAGCACATGGTATTGACACCAAGGTCTCACACCGAGCACCTCAATCCCTGGCCTTGCGATGTCCAGCCTGTCCTGAGGTCAACTTCAATGTTGACAAAGATACCGTTGACAATGCACCAGAGTCAGCATGGTTCGTTTCCATGGGCCTCTTGACTTCATTGGACTGACAATATCATAGTCACAAATACACGCTATTCTTATCGGAAGACGGCAACTTTCGACTGCAAAGAATGAACAAGCGATCCGACCCGAATGACGTTGCCTTAAATAACGGAAACGGATATTTTGTCCAAGATGACGAATTTCGGGAGTACTTAAAGGGGACCACAGAGACAGATGAGGTAGATTTCCTGTTTCTCACTTTCTGGATTTCTATTCACTGATTTCGAAGGATACCACCTGTGCACATCTCGATGCCCATCGACTCCAGAATATCGTCAAATTCAAGAACGCAATCATTAGCAGCGTTGTATGCATTCAATGTGCTCGGCACGGGTTTTATCTTCCAAATGCTACTGTTGACCTTGAAAAGGGCGAAGTGTAAGACCCTTATAAGCTCAAGTCAACATTTTACTAAACAAAATTACAGATATGCTCGAAGCGACTACGCAATGAAGGGCCCTCTTTCTGACGCTTCTCAGCAGCGATGGATCATGTTAAGTTATGATATTTTCTGTCAATGGTTTGTTAACTTCCTCAAGCGGACGACTGCACATCTTCCGGAGCTGGCCTCAACTGTAAAATGGCTCCGTGGCGCAGTACCCAAGATGCACATACAAAGGCCACAAGGCTGATTGTCAGCTCCGGTTTTCGTTCAACCTCTTGCAATACTCTGGCGAAACATGTGGCGAAGGGATCGAGAGTGGCTGGTCCGTCAACAACGAATCAGCTGGTTCAACAAAGCAACAAAACCATGGTCATCGACATGATAGCCTAGACGATATTTTTGGCTTTTGGAACTGGCGGAAATTGCAGACTATTGGTACATCATTGCGAGTATCTGATTAAACCAACCTGATTTATTGCTAGCATCCTATCTCGCTGAAAAGTACACTGACTGTTCGGCACGCCTTACAAAACGCGAAGAGGACTTCAAGGCACTATGCGTCCAGAATCACAAACAGGTCCCAGAGTGGGAGAAACTTGACACCATGCCGAGAAAAATCAACGGCCAATGGACTAGCGTGTACATCGCGAAATTCGGGAACAGTAAGAGCTTAATCGGGTTTGTAAAAGACTTGACTCACCCATTCCGTTAGGTCAACCGCCAAGTCAAGCCAAGGCATATGACGAACTCCTTGAAAAACACAAGAAGAAAGCGCTTCAAGTCGACTCCAATAGCGACCTAAAGGCTGTCAAATTCATCAACGCAGGGATTCGGCTCGAGGAGCAACAGTAAGTTTTCTATATCAGCCCGTAGTTGAAGCCGACGCATACTGAATGATCAGGCATGACGTTCGCGTGCTTGTCTCTTCGGACACCGCCTCGGAATCTCAGCTCGTCAAAGCCCGTTACACTCTCCAAGAATCTATCCGCCAATGGCGCCACACCCAAGAATCAATATTTCCTCAACTTTCGGAGAGTGCTGAGGACCTGGTGGCTGAAAATCCCGAAGATATTGCCCTTTGCCTTCCTTCACATTGGGGTGCAGTAGGCCGTCCTACCAGCCTCCAGCAACTGGTCAGTGTTGAGCTCATGCTCCGCGAAGGTCAATGCCATGATGCACTCGAACGGCTTCGACTTGCTATTCAGACATTCAACGCCAACTTGCGCTTCAAAAAGGATTACGTCCATGGACAGTCTGCAAACACACGAGCCCAGGTCTTTCTGAGAACTCTAACAGAAGACAAGACATCGGCATTTGACACATATAACCGAGCTCGACAGGCCTTACTTCAACTGGGATTCTCACCAGAAGACCAGTCCCTACAGCCTCTCCTCAAATCCCAACTCTACGGACAAGTATACGACAAGCCAGCAACATTGGGGCAAACCAAAGAAGATGAACCCTGGTTCTGGATTGTTGGACAACCACAGGGACTCTCAAAAGAAGAAGAAGACGAATGGGAGGTTGAAAGCAAGTATTTTTCCCCTCGAATTCAGACCAGCTCTCATTCCTTCCTAGCTGACAAGGTTCGCTGGTTCCGACATCGTGCAACTCTTGAGCGGTGTCAGGAAGAAAAAGAAATCCTGGAGGAGGAGATATTCCATGTCTACACTTCGTTTTCGAAGATGGACCAGATATGGACGGAATTGGCTGGCGATGGTGATTGGGATGACGGGTCCACCTGCTATGCACATAAGCAAGCAGCTGTGTATCGGTCGCTGGCAAATGCAGCTCTTGACATCATCCACTCCTTGTTTGGACCCAGTGTCGAAAAGTAAGCACCTGACCTCCAACTGTAACCTGTCTCTGATGGCCATCTCAGTCGCATCACGCCTATGCCACAGCCGTCTCCTGTAGTTGTATAGATCACTGGTTCATTCAGCATGCTTAATCCTTTTCGGATTATAGGATTAAGTCGAGCCTCATCCCCTGCCGTTCGTTTAGCCTCGATTAAGTTCAATATTCATGTAGATTAATCCCTGTATTTTCCTCGGATTAATCTTACTTCTTATCTTATCATCATGCCCCCATCAAGCTCACCATCACCCTAGGATTAATCTTGTATTCAGCGCAGGTCCTCTTATCTTATCATTGTCCTGGGCTTCCCATCACCTCAGGATTAATCTCATATTCAGCAAGTGCCCCCAAGATTAATTCTGTCTACGTATCCTGACTAAATACTCTTAGATTAATCCTAGGCGTAGGCCACCACAAAGTCCTGGCCTGGATTAAGTCCTGGTGGCCACAACTTTGTGGTGTGGATTAAGCTGGATGAATGAGTGACCTGTAGAGAACGGTGAGGTCGCGAGTTGTTGGTTTGGGGAAGGGCAACGTCAAAAGTTTACGAGAACGAAAAAGTTGGTTGAAGGGAAGCAGTGAAAAGAATGGGGTCGCGAGTTGTGTTGGCTTGGGGAAGAGCAAGGTCACAAGTCGCTAGAAGAACGGAAAAAGTAGTTTTAATTGTATTGAATCACTGAGTGTGTGGAGTTGGAAACGCCGAAGAATGGGTAGTTTGGAGAAGACTGAGGTCGTGAGTTGTTGATTTGGGAAAAGGCGAGGTCACAAGCTGTTGGTCGCGAGAGGAAGAGGTTTTGAAGAGGTTGTCGGCACACACCGAGGAATTGAGAATGGGGGAGTAAAGTCAAACGCGGTAGGCGATATACTAAGAGGCACGTAAGCATTTGATGTGTTCAAGTGGGGTTAATGATTACCTTTGGAATCATAGCCGTATCTACACCGCCAGTGGGTTCGTTCTATATGCTTTCACAGACCCTGAATGTGAATATACCTTGTATAATGTGCTCATGAATGCGCTCCCAACGGACTTGATACTGGTTGTATATGTATGCTATGTAGAAGTGTACATGGTGACGAGGCACATAGGATCGGGTACAAAGAACTGAATGCTAAGAAAGGTGGAGAAGTAAGCACACAGTACACCGATGAATTGAGACCGAGTACCTTCCCAGTGATTTCTTGCGATAAATCCATTGACGCGAACATGCTCGGTATGCACGTATATGGTGAGCTCAAAACGCAAGTTCATGAGCATGGTGATCGATGTACTTGTTAATATAGAATGTTTTGAACGTGCGGTTGCAGTCCTGGTAACAATATTCTCGTGGCAAGGGGGTCGGGCCATAGGCGCCTATAAGGTGTGCTGCACGAACGATGGAGTCCAAGCGGATGATGGTGCGCACCTGCCGCCGTGCATGGTCCAGCTTCGGCCTGACCCTCCACATTCGCGTGACAGGACAGGGAGCGTCCCCCACTTTCTCGAACCAGCAGACGAGGGCGCAGGGGTAGAGACAGGCTTCATGCTCGAAGCTGAGGAACGCTTGAACCTGGGCAACCTCGAGATCTTTGAACCCACCATGGGACCGCGAGCGGTTGGGCTTTTGAACGAACACGCAGTCGTTTCGAGGGCCCTCCCCCAGCCAACTCGGGTTGGCTCGAATGAGCTCCTTTCGAAGGCTGCGGATGTTGGACCGATCACTGGGTGCGTAAAGGACCACCCTTGCTAGGTGGTAGAGATTGACGCGGAGGGTGAAGCTCGGTGTTGGACAGTCCTTCAGGTCGACCTCCCAACCCGACTGGCCCGAATTCGGATGCATCTGGTCATACAAGAACCGTGCAACGTATTCACGTAGCGGTACGTCGAGTCGAGGGCCCAGCTGGTCGACCTCACGATGATAGCCGGGAGCTGGGGGGGGGCGAGTCAGATATCTGGCATACATCGAGAGCTGTCATGCTTACCAGGTCGAGCAGGGAGTCTTACGAAGCTAGAGCACACAGTAGTGAGTTGGACGTCCAGATCTTCGACTTCGTCACTGTTCTCATCGTCGTCTTCACAGTCCTCGGCGTCGCCATCAAAGGGATCCGCTTTTTTGGTTGAAGGTAA
This sequence comes from Pluteus cervinus, assembly GCA_004369065.1. Classification (NCBI taxonomy): domain Eukaryota; kingdom Fungi; phylum Basidiomycota; class Agaricomycetes; order Agaricales; family Pluteaceae; genus Pluteus; species Pluteus cervinus. Next base: position 20,110 of record ML208619.1, read on the forward strand.
TACTTGCACAGCGGCGATGGTGGGGATATGCTCTGTGACACTAGCCGGACCGATGTTGATTCCCAGCTTAAAGAGATCACGGCTTCGAGCGTGCGTGTCGAACACCTGCAGCTGGGCCGTGCGCTGGATGGTTGTGAGCATCTGGCCCAAGGGCTGGTTGCGGTTTGAGCGTCGCCAGGGCTCCTTGACGTCCTTGATGTGTTTGGACTCGGTGATGGACGAACAGAGCCCATTGGGTGCCCCGAAGCGCTGGATCTGTAGGCGGTAGTGACGAAGGGAATGCTGCCGCGGGAGATTGAAGTCTGCCCGAATGCCTTCGTGTTTGAAGATCTCCCGCTGGCGGTGAAAGTCGTCAAGGACGGCTTCCATGACCTCCAGGTCTTTGGTGTTAATGATCGACCGCCGGGCGAGGTAGCAAAACTCCATGAACGTGCTGACGGTCCGCACCATACCCTCAGGTACTAGCCCATCAAGGGCGGGGACGAAAACCTTCATGAGCGCCTTGGAGTCGTCGCCGGTCCACTGCTTAAAGTTGCGCCCATCGGGGAACCGACGAAGGCCAGTGAAGTGCCCTGCCGCATTGATCCTGATGATGCACACAGTGAGAAGATACTCGATGGTAGAATGGGTGATGAAAGCCTACCTGCGGTCCATGTCCGTGATCTTCGTGTTTCCGTTGTGCTGCTGCTGGAGCCATTCAACAACCCAGGTAACGAGATGGTCCTTGAACACGCCCTTGATCAGCTGGTGGAGGAGGTCTGGAGTCATGACCTCGTGAATGTTCGCTCGAGGGAGATACGCGGTGAAGGGCTGTTGAGGATGTGAGAATTGAATGGTTGAGAGGTAGGACGGCACCGACCACAACATCGCCGATGATTCCGAACCCATCCCAAACCTGTCTGATGTTGCCCTCGCACAGTTGGAGTGCCAATTGTCGGTGCTCCCAAGATCGAAGAGTAGACTCCTCGCTGCCCACACCAAGCTCGTCAGCAGAGCAGAGACATCTGGGGAGCGGTAAGTGGGGAATGATGGAAAAGATGGTTGCAATAACTTGCCTCGGACACCATCCAGACACGATCGCTGCGATGACACACTGCTCTGGGTAATCAGCAATGTACGGTCCGATGCCGTAGATGAC
>ML208619.1:23733-34881 GCA_004369065.1 Pluteus cervinus
TACGAAACAATGGGCTGTTCTGGTGGGCGGCGTCGGCTGTGAACGTATATTAGGTGTATACAAACTGGAGCAACACATGTCCACGAACCTTTGGGGATTGCAAGGAATCCGATTACGGTGAGCGCATTTCGATGGGCACGTCGAACGTGATTCTGGACGTTACCCAAGGACGCATATAGTGGGTAGTATTCGTTCTGGCCTGACACAACGGACACGGTTGTCTTGTCACTTCCCATGACTATCGGTGCGAACACGGCACCGTGTGTACGAGGGTTCTTCGCGATCTTGTCCTGGAACGAAGTGAGGGAGGTGCAATAAGATGGGCGAAGATTACATACCGCTTCTTCCCAAGCCCAGTCTCCCGACATGAGGTCCTGGAAATGTCGACAGATACAGCCATGGCAACATCGTCTCCACATGCGCTTCGCGGACCAATCAATTTCATCTGCGAAGTCTGTGTTGGCCAGCTGCTGTTCCATGACTTGGAGCGGGTCACAGTAGAATATCTTGTAGGTCTCGGACATCCAGGGAGGCGCATCTTCAGGGAGTTCGCCAGTATACCGACCCTCAGCGGCCTGCCACGGCAAACCACCAAATGGGATTTCGTCGATGGTGGCATAGAGGTCATCGGCGTTTGCGAAAGGCGGGTCGTTCGCAGCGTTAAGCGCATCCATGAGGTGCATCATGTTAGTCACATCGCCTTCGGACATCTGTATCTTCTCATATATAAGGCGACCCATAAGGAAGCGAGCTTCAGATCCAAATGGGAACAGTCCGTTGTCTTCGTCAGGATGGGATACGGGCTCTGCCTCAGGTTCGTCGACGCCATCTTGTGCGGTTTTCGTCCCTAGAATGCAGGGACAGATCAGCCTTGGTATGATAAAAGTGTGTACAACCTCACCATCGAGGTAGGGGTGGCGCTCGTCAACCTCTTCCGGGTCATGAGAAACCCGCCACACGGTGGGTTGGGGGGCCGCTGGTGCTGTGGGTAGAGTTGCTGGTAATGTAGGTGGTGTAGGTAGAGTCGCTGCCTGCAGCGGTGGGTGTAAATTAGGTTGAATATGAATAGGTTGAGCGTTGTTCGCGTGAAACTTCGGGTTGAAGGTACAGCCGTCTTTGTGCTTGGTCTGGCCAGCAGTTGACCGACACGTCTTTTTACAACCAGGAAAGTCGCAGCGATAGATAGGACGGGAAAAGACAGTGGGCATGTTGAAGAAGGAGAGAGAGTAAGGTGAAGGAAGGAGGGGGAGAAGGGAAGTGGATGTTTCAATTGCGTCGCATTGGCAGAGATATAACGTCGGTGAAATCTGAGGCCCGTGCGTGGAAAGCGGATGTAAATTCCTGCAGCCAATGAGATGGTTTGTGCACGATTACGGATGGAGCTTTCGACGTGAAGTGCATGACGACGATGAAGGGCTAGAGGGGAAAATAACGAGCCGATCTAACTCTGGCCAAGAGTTGGCCCATCCACCTGGAGAGGTAAAGGCCAATTTGAATGAGGAGCTAGTGGTAGTGGTCGACCACGGCCGGGATCAAGATCCAAGATACAATGAGCCGACTCGAAGTCAGACTCAGGGCGACAGATGATCTGTCCGCCTGGATGAGGTAGAAAGAACCATACCGTTCGAGCACGAACAGCCAAAGGTGAAGAGATACAACGAGCCGACTCGAGGTCCAACTCTGGGCGACAGAGGATCTGTCCGCCTGGGAGAGGTAGGGATGGGGTATGAGTACGAGCACGACGAGGATTGCCCGCTTGGGGGAGGTATGGATGGGGTAGGATTACGAACAGGACGAAGATTGACGAGGGAGGGAGTATCAGCGAAGGTAAGGGGATTCGGGGGCGCGTGCGGTACAGTCATTGTGGTTGTGGTTGTGGTAGGGGAGAGTGAAGGGTTGAAAACCAAACATCGTGGAAAGTGTTGCCAAACACCGTTGCCACGCAAGCGGATCAACACACCCACCGGTAATTCGGGTAACTCATTACCGGTGCGAGGAAGGCAAACTTGACGCAAACTGTCGAAAGGAGCGACAGTGCATGCTTCACGCGAATCTAACGACGTCGAGCCAGATAAAGATAGTTCATAGATTGTCCTTGTACGCTACAATGGGATGTGCTACTACGCAAATCTAACAACACCCATATAATTGATATAAATTGTTCAAAGCAAGACCACACGCGAGTCCAACGACGCCGATAGAGCCATGTTAGTCCATAAACAGTTCTCATACGCTACAGTGGCACAGTATAGTTGATAGAATGTACAAGAAGACGCCTATAAAGTCTGGGCGTCAGTTATGCTACAATCAGAAAAGAGTGAAGAAAGAACACTTGCCCAAACGATCATTTCCTCCTTCTCCCGGGGAATTTGGTGTTAAGGAGCCTGTTGAACGATTCTTGGTGGCCGCGAGCCTCCCCCGTGAGTACTGCATTCGCGACTTCGAGATGACGGGCTTGATCGACAAGTTTGCTGTACGTTTCATTGGCCAGGAGTGAGGCATGGTTTGCGCGACGAATAACAGCGGCAGTGTCCACCAAAGAGCCGGAGGTGAAGGGGCTTGAGGACATCGTGCTTGACGTGCTAGAGGGTGCCGTGCTGACGGTACTTGAAGACCCAGTGGTAAAGACAGGAGTGGTTGGGATGGTTGTCCAGCTGAGAGAGTCCATCACTTCTTCCTTTACGATGTGAGGAGTATCGACGAACACTTCAGATTTGACCTTCGATCCAGCGGAGGTACGGCCAGTCGCCTTCGCGGCACGAGAAGTGGAAGTGTTCATTAGATACAAAGGGACGAGGGTGACGGCAAATCCCGCCTTGTTACGAGGTCTGAGGCTCATGGTATGGGGCTTGATATCCAAGGCCAGCTTGGTAGAGCAAGAACGAGTGCGAACCATGGTTGGTCGATGAGGAGGGATGTGAGAGAGATAGCGTGTGGGTTTGAGAATCGAAACACGAAGCCCAGAGCCCTTTTATACTCTGGGTGAGGTCAGCGTGAACGACGGAGAGGGATGTAAATTGAGGCAGAATCTGGGGTGGAGAGGGTAATGACGTTCGATGACGAGAATAAAAGAGGTCGATGACGCGTTTAAAAGAGGTGGAGGCCTATGACGAGAATAAAAGAGGTGGGGTATGATGACGTACCCTTCAGAAGCTGAACCCGCGATCTGCGGTTGTTGCGCATCGGCGTCGGAAATCCCAAAGGCAAGGAAATCGGACCGACACAAAGTCTAGCCCAAAGCGACATCGAGATGTCTGCTCGTACGGTTGGAGAGGTTGCGCGCCGACGTGACATTGGAATAATCTCGAATCAAGAGAGTCGGACCACCACGAGTATGTGTCCGCCCATACGGTTGAAAGAATGGCCAGTGAAGGGGAATGGCCGCAGGTTGCGTGAGGGTGGTAGTGCATGTGCCAATCGACTTAGCGCCAGAAAAATACGGCAGTATGTGCTTGTTTGGCATCGCCCTGTGAGGTCGGCTTCTTCCGGTTTTTTTTTCTCTCCTCAGTCCTTCTCATCGCCTGTCATGGTGCTGCCTCCCTGTACCCGTTTAATGCCCACGTCGTCCACCGGCCTTCACACCACAATGGCTAACGAGGTATGTAACTCATACACACCTTCCCCCTCCCCTCTTTCCGTGGCGGACAGATCATGTCGCCCAGAGTCAGACTTCGAGTCGGCTCACTCTTCTATCTGATGCGGGGTGGACAGATTCTGTCAACCAGGGGCTTGACTTCGCGTCGGCTCTATCTCACAGTGATCCCTAGTGCTCGGACGCTCATCGACATGCAGAGGATCTGTGTAGCGCTGGCCCCGATCGTCGATTTCGCACCAACTGGGCCAAACACTGGGCCACTATAAAAGCTTCGTTGCACCTCGTTCGTCTCTCACTATCCCTCGTCTTTCATTTATCAACATCACCTCTCACCCGCCCATCAGAATCCTCTGCCAATCACATCCTCAAATCCTCCTTCACCATTAGTGATGCCGTGGCTGGCTGAGCCGAGCCGCGGCTGGCTTCACGTGGCTCGGCCCTGTTTTCGGCTCGGCTCAGCTCGAGAAGCCGGAGCAAAGCCGGGCTTCCCTGGAAACTGGAACTCTTTTTCAACCTCACGATTTTGTGAGTTTCCGGGCTTAATTATTACTTAAATCAATTGTACACAGTATATCTACACTAGTTACCTATATAACAGTTGAATACAGCCACGAAATACGTGGTGAGCAATGATATTAAAAAATTTCGTGGGAGGTGATGCAGCTTGAGCCCGTGAAGCCAGTCCAGCCCAGCCGAGCCACGTGGTTTGCCAAGCTGTTCCTGGCTCGGCTCGGCTGTGAATGTGGCTGTGGTCCAGCTTTGAGTTGGCTTGAGCCCAAGCCACGGCAACACTATTCACCATGGAACCCCAATCCGCCGTTAAGCGCCAGGCTGCCCGTGTTGGAGAACCCGCCGTCGACCATGAAACCCAACCGTCACCTCGCACCACACGGAAGGGAAAGGAGGTATTGGTCCCCCCTCTAACAACCAGGTCACAAACCAAGCGATCTCTCGAGGATCAAGAGGCCGTAGAGGGTGCTTCCACCAGCGTGGAATCCACGGCCAGCAAACCAAAACGCAAACGCGTTATTGGTGTTCAACCGTCCTCGGCGGGGCTCTCTGAGCCTGCCCAGGGCGGCAGCTCTGGAGTCGACAGCACACCACAGTTACAAGTCGAGGTCAAGGGCGAAGAAGAGGCTGAGGAAGACGACCTTTTTGGACCTGACCCCCTCAACCAGGACAAGCGTCAAATCGCCGGGTTGTATGGTCATATCAAGGGCCTTCGATTTATTTGCGCGGGCGGAGTCCCCCCACAGGACGACGGCGTCGACGTATCGTTCGAAGATGAGCCCGAGTTACAAGCGGAATTTCTCAAGGAACAGGTCAAGGCATTGGAATATGGATTCTGTCTGAATAAGCGCCTTGTATGAACAGCCCATCGGTCAGTGAAGTCTCTCGACGTATCGCGACAACGTTAGGCTCACTTTTTCTTTATCAGGGAGCTCGTATCCCTGCCTCGTGTTGCACAGCCTATTAGGAATACATACTATCAGGAATACATACATCATTGCTACCATTGTACCTTTCCACAGTAGCACTACTATAGCCTATGAAATCTGCGTGCGCTACTCTACGATTTGAGTGAGATATGATCGAAGTGCAGTTTCGGTCCGAATCGACGTATATAAACCTCTTTTTTCTAAACAATCGTGCTTTTCTTTCTGTACATACCGTACCATCACACCATGTCCTCTCCATTCAAACGTCCCCCTTCTCCCACTCTGTCTACAGACCCTTCCAACCCCAAACGCACTCGCTCGTCCTCAATTGACCCTGACAACAGAATTCCTGCCACACCTGATTCCGCTGCTCCCGCCGCGACTCCTGGTTCTATTGATCCTACTATGACGTCACAGGAGGCCAGGCTTCTCCAATGCGAGAAGAAGATCGAGATCCTCCTTTGGAACGCTGTGCGGGTCGGCGGCATGCAAGACGCTGTCGTGGGTGTCATGAACGATATGACTGATGTCCGGTAAGTATGTTGGGCGCACACGTAGCTGAACGCCTTGCTCAAACGTTCCCGTTCCAGTACCATTGCGAATCGAGCCGAAATGGCGGCGATGACGGCGAACCTTCAAACGGAGGACCGTCATGCTCATAACCGGTGAACTTGCGACTACTGCCTCAAGCATCGCGTCGAGAGGCTGCCCCTTCCCAGGATCCGTAACCGCCTCGCCGCGATGTCTGGTCTCTCCTCTGGCGACACCCCTACCACCACCTCTGGTACCACCTCATCCATATGAGGATATGCCCGTCCATGAGAGCGCATACAGCCTATTCAACGCCATGTAACTCATCGCCCTTCTTCTATCTCGAGACTGGGGCTTATCGTTCGCCTTTCTAGTCGTCCCTGAATGATTTCGAGTGCATATAGCCTATTCAGCCCACATAAGTACCTTCCTTGCTTATGTCCTCGGGATTGGGACTCATTGTCAGAGTTTAGAACGGTTTCGAGCGCATACACCCGAATTTTCGTAAACACATAGAGCCTAATCGTACATATGTTGATGTCCTTCCGCAGACCCGCACCATATAAACACCCTCGTTCTATGCCCTGTGAACCTTCTTCTGTGAACTTCCAGCCCACCCTCGATGTGATATCCAGCATATAGCCAGATTTTGAAGTGCATATAATCAACAATCGGCGTCGAAATACAAACAACTACATCCACCGATCTGAGGTATATAAACCTACATTCCCAAATTCTCCTCTCATTCCTTTTTCTCTCCCATTCCTTCCTTACTCTCACCTACCGCAAAGCAACTACGTCCTCTCACCCCATCTCCTTCGCTCTTTACTATGGCCCCTCCCAATCATTGCCGTCCAGTGACCTCTCTTCCACCACAACCTACACCTGCTGGTCAGGCAGTGAACAAGCACGACGATGACGACATCTTCGGATCGGGCTCCACCACTGAATCTGATACGGATTCGCCACACCCTGATTTTGCCTTCAAGCCCACGTTCTACAAGATTCACCGTGCGCTCATAGACGAAGACTACGAATCGAGCTCGACGACAGAACCGGATACCGACACGCCAGATGCCAATTTCGTCAAGATAACGCCCATGTTTTATTCGATCCCGACTGGCTCGTCAACTTCAGATCTGTCCGACGACATCTTCGACGCCCTTGTCGATGGCAACCCCAGCTCCCCATTATCCAGTGCCCAACCCGAATCGTCCAAGAATCCGGACGACCTTATGCAACGAGCCGAGTTCCTCGTTGAGCGAGTCAACTCGCGTGTAGACCAGCTAGAGCACGAGGTTCACGCCCAACGGTAAGCAGTCTGTTTGCACCTCTAGCACACCGTCTGATTGATTTTAAAATGCAGGTCCATGATTGATGTCCTTCTCTGCCAACTGTCCGAGGAAGAGACAGCAGAGCCGTGCCAGTCCCAAGGTCCACGTCAAAGCCGAAAGCGTGGTCGCAGCGCAACGCCGCCCCTTGTTCCGACACGATTTGCCCGAAGGAACCAGCGACCCCAGAATAAACGGATCCGGCCACAATACCCTCGAAGGGATGAGGAACATGGAGACCTGGACCTTCCGGAAAGGACACAACAACGGGGAGGAAAGCGACCTTGCGTTGGCATGGGTATTCTGTAGGACTACTAGGGAGATAATTTCGTGGCATTCCCGTCCTCTTCGTGTACAATAATACCTATATACATTTACATACTATAGATAATATAGGACACCCTATGACGTCCCCTCTGTAATCACCGTTTGAATGAACTGGATGAGTATCTTTGTTTGGAACGGATAGAGCAGCCAAACATGGCCTTGACAAATCTGGCCAAAGTTTAAAATTTACCGGTAGAGCCAAACATTGGCCAAACATCGCGCTCTCAACCCCCCCCCACCACCACAGCCCCAGCCTGAGCCCCGCCTCTCTGCCTCGCCTATCTCTTACCACCACTCGACGCAAACAATCCTCGACCGCGTCACAGTGAGTCTTTGTTCTTTGTGATGCATACCCCAATCTTCTGCCGCGGACATTCATATATCGCGTCCTGCATGACTTCGAGTCGGCAGACCCTATTTTCGTCTGCTTTTCATTTTCGTGTTCTTTTCATTCTCGTCTTCTCTTTCGATCTATTTCTGGCGGACCTTCCAATTCGCTGCCGCGGACATCTATATGTCGTGTACTGCTTGGCTTCGAGTCGGCAGATCCTTCCCTCTTCTTTTTGATCTATTTTTGGCGGACATATGAATGTCGCTGTTTTCACTGTTGACTCCCTCCAGCTAGTTCATACAGCATACCTCTCGTTGTGGTAAGGGCATTGTGTCTGCTCCTTCGTTCTAATCATGTCCACTCACATCTTGATTAGCACCATGTCCACCTCAACATTACCGACCGACATTACCCCATCAATCCTCTTGAACAAACCTCGACATCTCCTGCACAACAAACCAGACGATCTCTATGGTGAGTCGAACCCCTCGATGAACTAGTATGTGATGCTTATGCCACCCCAGTTTGTTCCGCCTACGACGGTCAATGTGGCGCCGTTTTTGAAGAAGGGCACTATTTCATCACCTCGCCCAACTTCCACATCATCTATGAGCCCCCTATTGGATCTGAGAGAAAGGTCTATTTACGCGAAAATTACAGATACGGCCCCGACGACCCGCTGCAATGGCCTCAACCCTTCGTCCCTTACCATGCGCACCTCTCCGCCATCCGTCTTCCAGTGCGGGATACGAACGACCCGATGTGGGTTATGTGGTGGAACCCGGAGCCTGCACATTTTGTTGGAGAGGACGCATTGATATCGGGCTTGGGTCGTATCGACCCCGACATGTTCCGATTGATCAAGACCTCCAGCGACGGTCTCATAGAGCGTGCTGAGAAGTCCCCGTCAAAGGGTGACTCCGCCTTCATCCCAGAGCTATTGCCTCTTCTGAAGGACTACATCTATCGTGTGGAGCACGTCACAACAACCTTCGACACTGCCGTGGCCAATGTCCGCACTCTCCAACGCCTCTTCCTCGAATTGCTCGCCCTGCTTGACTACCTCGAAAGATTCAAGCCCATGATGATAGGTCAAACGAAACCAGACGATGACAAGCTCGCCCTCGTTATGGGATCCTTCGTCTATGACATCCAGCAGGCAGAGAACCTGATGAGGGCTCGTATCCGCGTCTGGCTTATCCGCCCGTTTCGAGAGCTCCGCAACGCCCGAATCCGACGTGTTGTGGGTCTTCGCACCGCCGAGTCCACCATCCCAGTCAAACCCGCCAGAGATTCCACAGTGATCTATACGGGCCCAGCAACGGACCTTAACAAATACCAAGTCATTCACACCCACCTCAGGAAAACGCTTCGGTATCCCAACCCCTTTGCCAATAGCCCTGGTCGTCAAGATCCCAATGCCCCATCAGGCGCGGCTCCGACCCCACAGCACCCAGCCCACATCAGTAAGGCGCTCCTCTTTGTAAATTGAGCGACATGCTAACATCTCCCCAGATAATCGCAATCCCTCTGCCGGCTCAGCAGGTCACGACAAATTCGTCGATCCCATTTCCAATTTCTTTCCCCCTCCAATCGAGTCGTGGAAAGCGTCTCAACTATCCGTCAATCGAGGTTCGAACTACGGCGGAGCAGCTGCTGGAGTTGCGTTGGGATACGTCTTCCCTGAGCCTGCTGCCATCGTCTCTGCTGCCAATGTCACACGGCAACGGGAGATGCTCAAAGGCTGGCTTGCCTGTCGTACCGCCGTGATCTTCTCGGTGACCTCCAACGCCTCCAACGCCGGTCCCGTTCCCGCCGCCATTTGGAAGAAACTTATCTCACTTGAGTTTCAACACTCCAAGGCGGACAACACCAGGTCGGCCAAATTACAGCAACAAGCCTCCAACCTCCTCCAGTCCTGCCTCAACAATGTCAACGCGTCGTCGACGCAGGAGTCTCAAGTGCGCCTCAGCAGCTCCTCACTCAACTCGACATGGAGAGGGGTTGCCTTCGATGACCTCACCAATGAACACTTCGAAGAGATCTTGTGGGAGCTCTCGGAGCTGAACTTTCGTTTCGAGCTCATCGCATTGGACGCTCGTGCCTCAGGAACGTTGGCCCACTCCACCTCCATCATTCCCGGTCGCCAAGCAGCCATTGAGGCCTGTTTCCCTATCGACCGATACGGTTCTCTCTTTACCGTCGAGCTCAACCAAGCAAATCGCGGCCTAGGGAGCATTGAGTGGAGGGAGCGGGGGAAGTATGTCGTCGCCCTTCGCGACTTGATGAAAGGCTGGACAGGGTCCAAGCCTTCGTCTTTCGACCTCACGGCACAGAAGAACAGGCTCAAGGAGCAGGAGGTCCAGCATCTGGAGGCAGATGTCACAGCATTCTACGCCACGACCTTTTTCCACCATTTCCGTCGCGCCGCCATCGTTCCTCGCCGACTAGGTCACGATATCCCCAGCCCCCCTCCTGTTCCACCCCCCGGTACGCTGAGAATCATGAACCCACGCCCGCATCTCTTCTACGACCTCTCGAAGATCGTCATCGATCCACAAATATGAGCTGGTAATGCATACATCCCTGTCCCTCGTAATTCAACGATAATGAAGACCTCCCTTTCGTAGCTTTCTTTCAATTCCCCTCGTCGTCCATAGCTAGGTTCAGGTCTAGTTCAAACTCGTGCTTGCTCTTGCTGATCCCCTCCAAGTTTTAGGTACTCTGGTTATATTCCAGTCCGAAAATGTGAATATATGCATCTTTCTTGCTCGAATACCCTATCGTATGCCTCAATTCTGCTCGAACACCTCAATATATGCGCCGAAAAGTCGCTCTAGTCGGAATCCGCATCCTTCGGGCCGTAGTCGTTCCACGACCTTCTCTATCCGACGACATGTTCTAACAAACCCTTCCATAGGATGCAAATCGGCCGATTCAAGCCCCTTCCGCCTCTCTCTCGACGTCATTCCGCACCACTGACATCACCTGGAACGACGCTCAAAAGGTATTTAAGCTGCTCGTCCTAGCCTGAACTATCATCACTCATTCTTACTTTCCTTCCCTTCCTCTCTCACCCTCTCACATCTACACTCTGGCCTCTTATTCGTCGCCACATCATCGACCTTGCTCGACATGTCATCCCAAGTCCCAACCTCCCAAATGACAACTCGCCCCGGTAACAAGGACAAACGACCTGGCCTGGTCGTCCTTGACGCCGGCAGACGACCCACCCAAGTTGTACAAGCGGAGGCTGCAGCAAAGTTGACGGCGAAACAGCGCGCAAGGCACAAGAACTCAAAGCAACCGAGTCGCAGCTGGCTGCACTCGAATCCGATTCTATCACGACGACCTGATCCCAACTACAAGGCCCCGACATGTCCACAAACAACCTCACTATCGAGCGTCAATTCTACCCTAGGGCGGCAAAGGCGGGCCCCAGTCTTGGTACGTGCCTTTCTGCCATAACCTCTCTTCACTCTTCGACCATGTCGTTTAGCATCCCAGCTCGCCGAGGATAGTGGAAACTCAAGCGAAGGGTTTGAGCCCAATGGTGCAGGTGATGGGAGTGATGGAGAGGAGGGGGATGGTGAC
>ML208620.1:0-29028 GCA_004369065.1 Pluteus cervinus
CGTCAGAGGGACGAAATCGTAACGGCCACCCAAGATGGCAAAGTTCCCTTCGTTGCAGTCGATGACATCGTCGATGCTGCATTCCACTTCCTCACGATCACCAAAATCGAGAGTCCCCAGTTGTTTGTTCATGGTCCAGACTTGTTGAGTTATGACCAGGTATGATCATCCCCGATATTCTTATGGAGCTTCTGACTGACACGAACCTTCAGGTCGCCGAAATTCTGTCGGAGGCATTGGGGAGGAAGATCAGCCACAGGAAGGTTACAGTTCCAGAGGTTGTTGGGGTTTGGAAGGGCTATGGTGTTCCCGAGGATGTCGCCAAGATGCTCGCAGGTATGGATGGGATGGTTGCACAAGGATCGTTGGAGAAGGTCGTGGAGATACAGGAGCAACATGTTTCCAAGGTCCACCTGGCGGATTGGGTCGCCCAGAGGAAGGCCATCTGGGCCAAGGCATAGAAGGCCTTGAGAAGTGCTCTATTTATCACAATGTTGAGACTCTGTTTGCCGTCCTTTTATTGTCTCGGTGTGTTCGTGTATATTAGTCTGTCTATACGATCCCTTCTTGATGACCAGGAAGTCTGCTTCAAATCTTTCAGCTAACAAGAACTCGGCGGCGTCGCGCTGTTCTCACAGCATGCCTGTGATGGTGATGGACTCGGTCCTTATCGCTGCATCGTGATGGCCAATCCCATCGTCGAAGGCGTCGATACACTTTTCCATGTGCCTTTTGTTCGTTCTTGGTGCTACGCGCGTTGATTGACGCGTCGCGACGCGTAATGATTGTGACCACGTGTCCGATCACACCCCTTTTTAGCGTACTGACTGGTGACAGGTGCTCTCATCGTTATACAGTGCAGTACGTGGTAGTGGGCGTGTATGGCTCATCGAATCCAGGCTGCTCGGCTACAGTCACATAGCACTAAGAGGTACGGAAATTTCAGACAAGTTTACTGATCAAAGCAAAAACCTTTGTTGTTGGGACTGGCCATCGATGCGGAGTGGGACAGATCGTGCGATCCTCAGTACTTATTGGCATGCTGACAAGTTCAGCGAGACGCAGTTCCGGGCTCTTATTTGATGAGGATCTTATTATGAGCCGACTTTCAAGAAGAGTTCAAATAGACGGACTGGTACACAGATCTACATAATACAAACCATGGCAAGAAATATTGTGAGAGATGGAGCATATCTCGAAGCTTGCTACACCTTGGCCCAGACAGCCTTCCTCTGGGCGACCCAATCTGCCAAATGAACCTTAGAAGGATGTTTACCCTTCTCTTTCACGACCGTTTCCTCCTTCCCTTGTGCGATGAGCCCATCCATACCGGCAAGTATATCGGCGACGTCGTGTGGAACACCATAGCCCCTCCAAACCCCAAGTTTGACACCCTTGAGGGGGGGGGAAGGTGCAAAACCAGGTCGGGAAGCTGTGAGGACGCTGTGACCTGCGGCGTGAAGCTTCTGGACGAGAGAGGTGCCAGTTTTTCCTGTTCCGCCAGTGATGAGGATGGTCATACTGTATCGGTTAAGGGATCGGGGAGGGTTGAGGCTGTTGTGAAGTGGAGAATGAGTCCCAGATTTTCGATATTGCGTATACTTATTACGATATAAGTTGCAGTATCTTTCTATCCATGTGTTGGTTGCGTCGTCTCGGCTTCCCCACAACCTTCAACCTTAGGACGGGGTGCCTGACTTCCAATTGGTAAGTGAGAAGGGCCAAGCGGGCACGCCAGTTCTGGGTGCCCGCCTATCGGCTTGTGTCACCTTCGGCTCGTCCAGAGAAATGAAGAACCCAGGAAGAGGAAACCTCTTCTATCCTGCATCACGGGGATCCTTTCTTGCTTCCTGACCACGTCTTCGCCCTGCAGCCTCCACGTCAATGCCACAGGGAGATTATCAAGCTGACGAACCTTTCGGCATTTGCTCACGTCAACTTGGCTAGAGCTTGGCCTGTGTGACGCTCTCGCTATCTTACCATGGCACCGTTTATACAGGCCCAAACCAGCGTGAATACAGATAGTCAGCTTAGAATTGGTCGAGGGGAAGTCGTGTCAGTGACATGACCAAACCTACTGATATTTCTCCCACGCCTATAAGCGGCCTCTGCCCACTCCGATGATGTTCAATCACTGCACCCTCAGGCTCGAGCTGTCGTTATCGTATAGTAAGTGGTTAATCAGCACGTATGACACGAATCCAGTCAGCTCGGCTACGGTGGCTGCATGCTCAACTTGAAGGTGCAACCAACCCGTTATATGACGATATCGATGACTCATTGCAATTGGGGTATCTGGTCGAACTGTTTATCAAGCAAGTTACCAAGCCTCTACTTGCGTACCCTTCTGACAAGTGGGTCGTGATTTAAAAGAGGTTCAGAGAATGTCTCATCTCAGAGTACCTCCCTTCCTCGTCAGCATTCTTGCGATCACATTATGACTATTCTCATCACTGGTGGAACCGGTAAAACTGGTGCTCCTCTGGCTCAGAAAATTCATGATGCAGGCCATAGTGTCCTCGTCGCTTCACGCTCTGGTTCTGCACCAGAACATCTCAAAGGTGTCAAATTCGACTGGAACGACCCCTCCACCTTTGAAAATCCGTTCAACGCCGACCCTAATATCGATAAAATCTATCTTATCTGTCCCCCAGTATCCGATCGGCTCACTCCTATGAAACCATTCATCGATTTGGCCGTGGCAAAAAGCGTGAAGAGGTTCGTACTATTAAGCGCTACGGTGACCCCGCCAGGTGGTGGCTTCACTGGCGAAGTGCACGATTACTTGGCCGGATTGGAGGGGGTTGAATATGGCGTCTTGCGGCCGTCTTGGTTTTCCGGTAAGGCATTATCCAAGTCCTATATCTGTACAGGAGCAATCTAATGCATAACCATCGAACTACAGAAAACTTCAAATCACTTTGGTTGAGGGGCATTCTCAACGATAACGAAATTGTCACGGCGACTCAAGACGGCAAATTACCCTTTGTCGCAGTCGCCGACATTGTCGATGCTGCTTTCAATCTACTTACCACACCCGAGATCGAGAACCCTGATTTATTGGTTATCGGACCAGATTTGTTAAGCTATGATCAAGTATGCACCTCCTTGCGTTCTCTTTTGAGTTCACTTGCTAACCAGGACTTTAGGCAGCTGAGATATTATCCGCCGCATTGGGCAGGAAAATCAGTCATCGCAAGGTCACGGTTGCAGAAGCTACCGAGATTCGGAAGGGCTACGGACTTCCAGCCGAAATCGCAGGCTTTCTCGGGCATCTGGACGACACCGTTGCACAAGGCAACGAGGAGAAAGTGGTTGAGGAAAACAATAAGTACGTCGGTAAAGTACGTCTAGCGGATTGGGTTGAGGAAAACAAGGCTGCATGGCAGAAGGTTTAGGGAGGGTTCTCATTTCATGAGAATATGTTTAGCCCCTATGTACTTGACATACACTATGCACCCAAGTTTGAATGCAAGACCTTCGTTAACTAAGCAGCACCGTCATGCTAATCCCAATCGACCCGGCCTAGATCTCAATATCTACAAAATCTAGATTTGGATTCGAACCCAAGAATACATTGACGTTCTGCGATACCGGTATCGACTCTAAAATAGATACAAGAAGCCATGGGCTTGGTCGAGCTCGCTCGAAAAAGTGAATGGTTAGGTGGGTACAGTATGCCTGTACATGTACAGCTCCGAGACAAAAGAGGCCGTAGGATCGTAAACGTGGATCGTAAACCAGACGTCATGAAAGTGAAAAGAGGTATATGTACAGTGAAGAAAAATAAAGAAAAAGCAAGAAAAGAAAGACGAGAAAGGAGAAGGGGCAAGTAGTCGTACAACAACTCGAATACACTTATCCAGAAAGAGGTAGTGCCGATGAGAATAAATTAACTATGAAGCAATGCTTGAACAATGCTTATCTTTGTCTTCTATGCGTCATAAGAATAACGAGGAGAGACCGTGCGGAGAAGAGAGGGACTCGGGAAAGGGGAAAGAACGGTTGGGGAGAAACGACTTTGTCGCCAGTATGGGCTGAGAAAAACACGAAAGTATCTTCGAACTTGACGAGGACCCGGGAGCAGCACTTCTTCGTCTTCGTCTTCATCTATCATATACCTCCAGGTCGCTCCATCTGCACTTAGCGCCTCCCGGCTCCCTTTCCAGCCTGCCACGAAGTTCAGAACGTCGCCCAATGACAAGAATTGAATTAGCAACTCTCCTCAATATTCATAGCAGTGCTGATCGAATTTATCAAGATATCGTTGTAGTCACCAACGTCGTGCCACATTGAGAAACCTTTAAGACCGTTTGAGTTGATAAAGTCTCCTTTGGCAGCTGTAAACACATGGAGGTAAGTCGCCTCGCTGGGCTAATGATGAGTAAATTCGCGAGACGTACCGAAACTCTGAGCGTCGTCGTAAGAAAGGAGGAGGCCTTGTGTAGGATCGTAGATGAAAGGCTGGGTAACCAATCTCATAAACAAACAACACAATGGATGCAAAGGAGGGGTTGACTGACCGTCTGGCTACAACTATCGAATTGATAAACCATTCCAGGTGCAGCAGTTCCACTCGTTGTCAAGAACGACCCGACCAAATCATGGAATGTCGAGGTACCACTATATCCTTCATTGTTGCCACAAATATCTGGTGTTGGGTCTATTATGGAAAGAGAAAAACATGTCAGGCTCAACTAGGACCAAGAAGAGATCATAAATTACGTACTCTGGTCATCGTTATCTCCCTTTGGCATGGGCTTGGTGAAAGCAAAGTTGGGGAATGCACTCGTGAAGTTGCCATCACTACCAAGAGCCGTTGATGAAGCCACATAGAATGCACGGCCGTACGAAGGGACACCAAGGACCAACTACGAAAGACGAAGCGAAAAAGCAGGAAATGGGAAAAAAGGTGAACACTGAGCTGCTGGCGAACCGCGAATTGAATGACATACCTTGTTGGCGGGAACATTAACTTTGGTCCAGTCCGCAAAGGCCTGGGTGGCCGAAGCAGTTGGGGTAGGCTGACAATTGTTCAATGGTGCGTTGGCTCCAGTAGAAGAGGACCAAGCTCCGTTGACGTCGTAATTCATGATGGCTATGCGGGATAGAGAGGAGGAGCGAAGAAATCAGCAGGAGCGAACCAGTCATCCAACACAGACTCGGAAGGATACTTACCAACCCAATCAAGAGACTCCCCAAAAGAGGTCAAGTCGGACGTCTTTGAGTTCGTGAAAGGCGCAACTCCTACAGCAGCCGAAAGGATGAGGTTCTGGCCAACAGGATCTTTACGAAGTGCTTGGAGGAAATTCATGAAATTCTGAGGATCGTCGTCTGTTACTTGGTTACATCCGATACCTCCTTGCCCAGGGTATTCCCAGCTGCGTCAAAATGGTCAGCGGTCGGAAGAGCGGAAGAGTGGGATGAAGAACTCACTCGAAATCGATACCGTCAAGATTGTATTGTTTCACCAAAGCGGTTATCGCAGCGATGAACTTGGGTGTATTCTCGGCAGTGACAGCGGGCGAGAAGTACCGTGAACCAGTCCAGCCGCCGATAGAAAGCAATGCTTTGACGTTCTATAACGCATAAGATTAAACAGGCGGTCAGCATCACAGCCAGCTAAATCGCAAGGCGGAAGAAAAAGGAAACAGTCTCAAAATGTTATATACGTCGAGGGCATCGATGGGAAGGCGTGAAGGAGAAGCAAGACACGAGGGCGCACGGACAGAGTGAACTCACATTCTGATGAGCAGCAGTAACAAACTGCGTCAAAGTCTGTTCTTGGTCCACCAAATCAATGGTCGAAGGATCCGTAGTGGTTATACTATAAGAGGATCAAATTACCGTCAGCACACGAACACACGGAGAATTAAAACACCAGATTCGAACGCCAACATCACCCTAAGAAGCTAAAAAGACTCACCCAAAAGCAAAAGTAGCATGAGTATACTTGCTCCACGAAACGCCGCTAGGCGGGAACTTGGTCGCCAACCAGCCAGGATACCAAGCTGCAGCAACAACATCCTCAACATCCCCACCACCACTAGTTGAATTTCCAGTAGAACTCGAGACACCCGTAGGTTGTGGTCCAGACGTCGAGGTGGCAGAAACACTGCGAAGTTGACAGTAAGGTGCTGCGAATGCAGGTGTAATGGTTGAAAGGAGAGTGACTATTGTGATGAGAAGGAGGGAGAATGACGAGAAGAGGGGGGTTGGGAGAGTTGAAGGGTACATCGTTGGAGCCGATGTGCGCCTGAGACCGTCTGGTAGACTTGAATAATATAGAGTCGAAGAGGTCGAATATAGGGCCTCGGAGGGAAGAACTTCAAAGGATCAAAAGTGTGTCGATAGGGCTATATACCCCTTTGTTCGTTTGTCAAATCTAAACTCGTCAAATAACAAGTGAGCGAGCGAGCTGCGTGCGAGTGCAGGAAATCACAGAGAAAGAAGAAGAAGCGGAAGCGGAAGTGAAAGAAAAGAAGAAAGCCGAATTGAAATTCAAACAGTCGCAAGGTGTCGAGTCTTATAATCCCCAGCTTTGGGGGGGAACGTGTTTATACGCTGCCTCTCCATGGCAGCATTTGCAAGCCGGATCGGAGATGATAGGCCCAAAACGAGATGGAAACAGCCAAAACACATACATAATGGGTGTCCTCTCATAATCACACCATATTACAATGGTGTTTGATTCAGGACAGCAGCCGACAGCATAATGCATAAGAAAACACAAAGGGGAGGGACACGAGGTTTCCAGCCCGTGGTCGGGCTGACCGGCTAACTGGGGATGCCCCTCAGTCTGCAGGGAGAGATGCCTAAGGACAGGCAGAAAAACCAAAGAGAGGGAAGGCGCTCGTGATGCTAGAACACCCCAATTCGAAACACCTCGAAGTTCGAACAAAGCTTTGGATAGCCCGAGATCGTGAAAAACACCAATATGGTATGTACGGCCCTGGAGCGAAAAAGGGAATCGCAAACGGACAACACACGGGCGTGTAGCGTGACACGCTGAGGTTAGAGTAATGCAGTTTCATGCATATCGTGTTGTTCATAATCTTCAGGTCGCGGAGCGTTATGTGATTGGTTCCACACGATAAACGCGAGGACGAGACAGAACGATTGCATTCCTTTGGAACAACGACGGAGATGATCAGAGGGTCACGGAGGAAGTGACGTACATTTGTGACGTGACTTTGGGTTGAGGCTGCAGTCAAACGTGTTACAAGTTCCAACTTGATGCGCTGCGTCAAAGATGGAAAGTAAAGTGATAATGCGTCGGGAGAGGTCCTTGTTCTGTCGAAGAAATGGAACACCCCCACCATCTCAGTCAGTTCCCATCTAAATTTTGCAAAAATTTCAAATAAAACTAACCCCATCATTGCCCCTTCGTATGCGCATCATGACGCGGGAGCAAGAATCCGAGGCTCTCAATTTCACAATGCGCTTATGCAAACGCAAATGGTTGTACCCTTTGTTCTCGTGTATCGACAAGAAAGGGATGGCATTTCCATATCGTAATATCGACATGCACACCCATGCGTTTCGAGAAGACGGTCTTCACGCCCCACACGGCAGAGCCTCCATGTGCGAGAAATCAATTAACCTTCAGCTGATATTAGTGCCAATCCCTGACAAAGGATATAAGCCTGAAAGGAAGGTACCCTCAGAGCCTGTGATATCGACGGGCACATGCACACTATCACATATGTTTCACGCCCTCAGGCCATCATGAGAACTGCCGCCACCTCTTTCACCTGAGATGAGATTAGCAGTACTGCCTAACAGACGATCTCATGAACTGACCGGGCTCTCACCTCGAGCTCACAACGTTGATCAGACAGGGTCCGACAAACGGCATCCAACGCACTAATTACGATACAATCCTCATTGAACCCATCTGAATTAAAAGCTAGGGCATGGATAGCGTGAAAAAACGAAGAGATGAAAGGAAACGAACGAACGTTTACGATGCGTCGATGCCACAAGGACACCCTCTAGATCTCCGCCTCCGTCATTTGATCCTATGGTATGAATAAGTCCGTAACGTGCATCCAGATGCCCACCGCGTTTGTTACCCCGGACAAGTGACATTAAGGATGACGGGCACACTTAACTGCGCATGCTTCCTGGACTGAGAAAACACGGACAAGAGGAAGACAAAGAGTCTAAGGTGGACCTCGCAGAGATCCCACGAACGGATCTTCACAAATGCTTGCGACCAAAACTTGTCGCAGTGCGCGTGAAGGGCGGGCATTCGGCGCCGAAGAGACCTTTGCAACTGCGAGTTCGTGTTGAATGGGAAAGGTCAATCGGAATGAACGCCACGAGTCTATTCAGTTCAGCGTTGTAAAGCAATGCAATGCAACGCATACATGCACTTATGGCCATGTCCATTTCCATTACGATATGTATTTTCTTGTAACTGAGCGTGCATATACCCCTATATTCTCATCGGTCCCGTTGACGATCAGGTGAAGATTGAAGGATGGGACTCACCTTGGGTCTGTGATTCTTCGCTCATCCTGATTTCAAGTTGTCCCTCCCTCCAATGGATAATGGAAGGCATTCGGCGAGTGACTGCACTAATGCAGGTCTATTCCTCCGAGTGTACGCGCCCGTAGAAGCTGGAATTTACGCACTCCGTGTCTCTGTTGAAAGTTAATCGGAATAATTGCTGCTCAGCATAAATAATGCATTCACGTCCGTTACGATACACTCTACCGTGCATATGTATATCCTACATCCTTAAACTCTCATCAATCTCGTGAATAGACATGTGAAAGAGAGGAATATGACACTCACTATGATGCTCACATTTCGTCGAAGTTGCAGGAATCACTCATTCATCCTATCTCCGTCCCGTACTCCTGGTCAACCCAATTCTCGCAGCAAGTGTTCTTGCCTGTAACGCCTGCATCCTCTTCGACCTCACCAAAACACCGAATATGGCAATGATCGCAAAAAACACGTTACATGCCACGAATTCATAAAAGTCTGCTCTCTCCTGTTTGACTAGACGTCCGCAGGCTTCCCATGCGAGCAGTTCGCTTTCTGGATGTTCCATACCAGGATGATTCAATGGATCTGAGCCGACACCACCACCAGCTGGCTGTTGTTTTTGTTGGTGTTCCACGGAGCCACTATTTGTCTTGAGAGTTTCTGAGGGTGAATGATGATATACACCACCACCACCGGTGGACGAGGAAAGTGTGTCGTTCACACAATGTGTTTGTCTGCGGTTGCCAAATGGTTGACAGTAGGGTTGCTCTAACTATCGAAACACATGATAAGAACACGAAACTTTGATTAGCACGTTCAAGAAACACAGAGAATGGCATATATGATATCACAAACTTACTTGATCGCCAGGACATGGTTGACACTCTCCGAAAGGCCGACAAATGAGGTTTTGAGTTGTCTCGTTGCTTTTACGCGGTATTGTTGCCTGCAATTCATTATGAAGGTGGGGATGGTGACGCGTAGCTTGTACGAGTATAATAGGTGGGCATATGCATGAACATAGCAATATCCTGTGTTGGTAAAGTAATTGATTCACTGAGAAGAGTATATGCACTTACAAGCATGTCGCCGCTAGCGTTGAATAACGCAGCAGCATCTAAGTGCGCATGAAGGTTTGATATCGTCAACGTCGATGGTGTTGGAATGACGAGTTGGGTTTAGTTGAGACGTGGGAAATGGTTGCCCAAAGTCATCGATCACTGCGAAAGCAACCCAAGTCCAAATCGCCCGCTGTCACCCCAAGTTCAACGTCCGCGTCAGTATCGGCATAGTCTTACACGCAACTCCGTCTACGCCAAGAGGAAATCAAATGTCCCGCAGACCAGCTATTATCGAGGAATTCGACGACGATACAGACCTTCCTTTGCCCAATCAACCATTACCCCACACCGGAAGACACGGTCCTCTCTTACAAGAGATCAGCGACTCGGACGAGGAATGGGAACCTTCTCAACAAGCAGGTCCTGCTTCACCTTCTTCCCAACCTACCTTCCGTACTCAACCCCAAGTGGGAGGAGATGGAAGAGCGTTACCGAATAATGCGGTGACGGATATCACACCCTATAAGACGTGCGTTCTTTCTTGGTTCTTTTTTTCGTAGTTGGTGGTTGATGCGTTTGACCTTCGTCATATTTAGGTGGTCATGCATATATCCTATATACATAGACGCGAAACGTCCGTATGGGACAGGACAACGTCGAGTAGAACGCGCAAAGGGCATTTGGTGGCCATTAAGCAAGGATATGGCTGAAGCTGCCACCCGACTTGGTTTAGGAACACTTCACGAGGTGAACAAGTCTCATCCACGAGATTGGGAGAACCCAGGTCGTGTCCGGGTACAATGGAAGAAAGATGGTAAACTGGTGAATCCAGCCATCAAGACGAGTGCGTAACCTCCTCTGACGTCTCACACACGACTCTATGTTTATAACCCAACCTCATTCGCATATAGAGAAGCAAATGTTAGAAATGATCTCCCTTCAAATCCAACTTCTAAAGCCAGAGAACGTCCCGAAACCACCCTACACCCTAGCTGGACGAGAACCTCCGACAGAGAAAGGGAATACCGCAACGGCTGCTTCGTCCACCAAGGGAAAACAATCAACGTCGAAAGCAAAAGCATCCTCAACTCCGCATATCAACAACATCAGTGGTCGTCGTCTTCCAATTCCTCCAGAACCTCAACCACCATTGGCCAACCGAGTCTCGGCTTACTCACCAGCGCTCGCCTCTGGGATGTTGATCGAAGCAGTGAAAGCAGGTATGAGTGCAACGGAAGCGAACGCAGTTCCCGGTGCGCCTGCACCGGGGTCGGGAGTACAGAAAGGAAAACGGAAAGTCGTGAGGGTGCGGGGAGGATAGGATTTTGTGTGAAGCTAGATTAGATAAACTCAATGACATAAACGACATCTGTCAACCACGTGAGAATGGCTAAGATAGGTTATCGCGGCCATCGCCGAACGTGCTGATTTCCCCTGTCAGGAACGATAGAGTATCGATGATCGATAGTGTCGATCCGTGAGGTTTTTCTGTCCCGTCGAGATAAGCAAGTTCCGCGTGTATAATTGCGTATGCTTTTCGCGCGCCGTCCGCCCTTCGTCATTTTTTCATCTTCCTTCCACGATGACTACCTTCTCCGCTTCTTGGCTGCGACGGCGCGGAGTGTCTCCTGGGTAGCTGGCCTCCATCCCATGATGTCGTACGGAATGGTCAAGTAAAGTTGACGCTTCCCTGGGCACATGCACCGAAAGACCCTAGTCAAATACATCGGCGGCGTTTGTCTCTTTTTTCTTCTTTTTTTCCTACCCTTTTTCCCATTCTTTCAATTCTATTTCATCGATCAATTGCAGAGGTTATTCTTCCGGCGTACCACTCACGCATATGCATTTGCTCAGAGCCTCCTTCTGTAACTCGGTACGGATACGATTTGGTGACAACTTAATTCTTTTAAAGCAATGCAATTGATCTTTACCTTTGTGCAACTGCCCAAACGGGGAGGTCTTTTGGCACAGACGATTCGGCTAGCCGCAGTGTAGACTAATAACTACGTTAGGACTATTGGCCGTTGCTCGATCAACAATTCCTTGACCTTGGTGGGTGCATATTCGAGCGTAAATAGTAGCGGAGGCGAGCAATAGCTCGCCTCTCCGGAACTACTCACGCCTTTCACAGTACAATGAAATGAAAGAAAAGGTTTGGGCTTACAGATTTCCCTTGAACGTTGGGCTGCATGGGAAAGCGTGGCCCGTGAACGGTTTGAGGCTTCCCGTGGCTTTCCGTATTGTCACGAACATGGGATGATTGTCATATATCCCTTGTCCGCGTGCAGAGGCTTTTTAGCTTTTGGAAAATCTCTTACTGCTGATCGATATCTGCAGATA
The DNA here is from genome assembly GCA_004369065.1 of Pluteus cervinus. NCBI lineage: Eukaryota > Fungi > Basidiomycota > Agaricomycetes > Agaricales > Pluteaceae > Pluteus > Pluteus cervinus. The sequence goes on from ML208620.1 coordinate 11,901, forward strand.
ATATACCACCCTTCTGGGCCCGATGGAGTCTAATCGTCCACAATCAGGACCGATAACATCATTTATACTGTCAGGTATGATTACATTTTCTTCCCCCGAGGCTCCCACCTTGCTGGGTTTCATGCGTCATTGCGTAGGACTGACTTTTGTCAAATTTCAGTCCCAGATCTCCATGAAGGAAGGAAGGGTGCGCCGTGGTCGACAGGTGATTGTCCTGGATCAGACGGATCGACGTCGATACGACGAGGATTCGCCTTCGTTTCCGGATCCTTTGATTTTTTGCATCAGTGTGGGAAGGAACGTCATTTGATCGCCCCCACACTGTAACTCTTTTCGTTACGGTATAGACTTGGGAGCTGGAGGCACCGCGGAGGTGATGCCTGGTGGAGACTTCCCAGTGGCCGTCTCACTTTCTCGAAGTTTCGACAAATAGCTCCGCGCCGTCCTTGGTATTTGGTATGTACCTCGTACCTTTGTCGACGTCGTTATTCTCCGCATTTCTTACCATTTACGTTCGAAATCAGGTCCCCGGTGGCCCCCACCCCCACATTTAGTCTTGGCCATCTGGCCATATCGGATCGAGCCCTTGGTCTTATGATAAATCGCCAGGCGTGCTGGTCCAAGGCTATTGGCTCAAGTGAGTAAGAGATTTCATATTTCATTTTGGACCCCTATTCTTCGGGGGTCTTTGAACAGACCGCTCCAGATGCTAAAATTGGTATTATCATCAGGTCTTTCGTATTCGCATCAACCCATCAAAACGAACGGATCCCAGAGATGCCAGAATAGTCAAAAGGACGCCAACGAACCAGAACCCATCGACTCCGCCTGTCTCACACACCCTGGACAGTGGGACCCGACCTGGGGTTTTTGATCAACCACGTCACGGTTTTATCCGAAGCACTCACGTGGAAAGCATAGGCGAACCTTCCTATTTGGGAAGAATACTGGAGTTTTCAAAGGTGGAGGTGCCCAATTCGACCAACGAGCCGATCGATCCTTGTGTATCCGAAATGCATGAGTACACACCGCCCTTTGAATGATAACAAGTCACCTGTTTTCCCCGTCTTGACTTTCCCCCCAACCCAACCCAACACCCTTGCCTCCAGGCAATCTACCATCACACTCTCGCAAATCATCATGCCTGTTGCGGAGAACACCAAGCCTAGTCCCATCCCAGAAGTCCACCACGTTCTACTTGAGACCACCTTCTGCGGCATAGAACACTCGTCGTCTACGCCTGAAACACCTGTCCATCAGTATCTGGGGATTAAATATGCTGCCATCCCTGCTCGGTTTCGACAGTCTAAATTGTTGACTACATACCCTCCCGTCGTCGATGCCTCTAAACATGGGTATGTCTTGCCACCTCACTCGCTCCGCAATTATTGATCGTGTGACGTCGCCCAACAGCCCGATATGTCCTCAAATCAAGACACCGAATACAATCGAAGAAGTATTGTTGGGTATTCCAGACTTGCAGGAAGAGGTGCCCAAGCAGGTGTTGAAACAAGATGAATTTGAATGTCTCAATTTGAATATTACATGTCCTGGGGATCTGACGCCTCAATCGAGAGTACCAGTGATGCTTTGGGTTCATGGGTGCGTTCTTGTTGTGCTCGCTTAGGAGAAAAGCTAACCGACCTAATCTTTCCCTGACAGTGGTGGTGATCGCGGCTCTGGTTCACACTGGATATACGATGGTGGTTCTATCGTACGCAGGAGTATGGCTGTTGGAAAACCAGTCATCCTCGTTACGTTAAAGTGAGTTTTTTCTTTGAGCTGTATATTGACCCCGAATGGAAATGGCTGACTCGGTACCGCCACCTTTTTTTCTTTATTCCTCACGAAACAAAAGCTTCCGTTTGGGTTTGTTCGGATTTGCCGCCAGCCCTCTTTTACTCGAGGATAACAAAGCACACGGAGATGAAGGCGTTGGTAACTACGGACTTCGCGATCAATATAACGCGATGAAGTGGTTGCACAACTATATTGCCGATTTTGGTGGGGATCCCTCGAATATCACACTTTTTGGCGAGTCGACGGGTGCTGGGGATGTCGTGTCCCATTTACTTTCGACGGCCAACGAGAAGAGACCGTTATTCCATCGGGCAATCATCCAGAGCGGCTTGTTTGAACCGAATATGCCCGATGTACCATCTGCTGGTTCTCATCTTTCCCGGATATCTTCGGCGCTTAGGATTTCGACGGTCGAGCAGTTGCGGTCCATCGAACCAGAGAAACTCGTTCCTCTAGGACAGACCATGCGAGCAGTCGATGACGGGGTATTCTTCATCAGCAATTGGAAGGACTGTTACAAGGTCGAGACAGTTCATCCGAAACCCCATCATCACCCTCAAGCTGAACTGAAGCTTGCGCAAACGCCTCGAGCTGCACGGTCACCTTCTATCGCAAGGTCAATACGGTCGACGTCGGTTGCAAGATCTCCCTCCGTCGCGCGATCCCCTTCACTTCTTCGACCTCATTCGAAAGCCCGTTCGCGTTCTGCCATGCGTTCTTCATCCCGCTTCTCCTCACGTCTACAAATCCAACTACCTGCATGTCATCAACCCCTCATTATTGGTGACTGTTCGTGCGATTCCTTGATGTGGTCATTACCCATATCTCTATGGAATTCCGCAGCGGTTGTTAGACGTATCAAAGCCGTTTGTCAATCCCTTACAAAAGCGAATAGCTTGATGAGAGCATACGATATCTCGTCTTATACGCCTGACGATGAGATCTATGAACGCGTATTGGAGTTGGTGAATGATGCGAGGATTGCTTGGCCTACGGAATGTGTTGCGACTAATGCAAAGAGGGAGAGAGGTGGGAGAGGCGTTTGGAGATATGTTTTCGACCAGGAGGGGTCATCCAGAGGCGTTCCACATCACGCGGCGGATTTGGGTTATCTTTTTGATAACGTTCCACTACCAAAATCGGCTTATGCGACGGAAGGAGAGACGTTTTTCGATGGACCGTTTGATGATTTATCAGACGACGAAGACTCGGCAGAGAATATCAAGTATGAGTCTGTTCGGATACAAGACGACGATGGGGATGATCAGTGGAGTGTACCGATTGTGGATGAATGGACGTACACGAGGGTGAAGGATACGATGCAAGAGAGGTGGATTGCGTTCGCCAATGGAGATGTTCCGTGGAGAGAAGATAAGGTGTTCGTATTTGGGCCGGAGGGTGAGACTGGGGAGAGGTCTATTGGGATATTTGAAGGGAGGAGGAGGAGACAGATCTGGAAACAGGCGTTTGAGAGTATGGGTATGCAACTTGTGCAGAAGTTGGGGGTGGAGTTGAGTAGAGGGCCTCCGTTCAATAGCGATATGGCCAAGTTTTGAGGTGGTGCAGCGTTTGGGTGTGGACGCTCCTGATGTTGCGTGGGCGGTTTGTCTTGACTTTCTCTCTCCTTTCCTTCTGGTTTTCTTGTTGCTTTCATCCTCATTCCCAACCCTCCATTTCTCTTCACCTCCTCTTCACCTCTTCACCTCGCCTCATAACCGTCCGCTCAACACAGACAAAAATGTAAATATTATCATGTTACCCAGTTCCGTATTGCTTTCGTATCATATCATCATCTCTTATTTCTTTTCTACTTTACAATATCGTCCATATTCCCCTACGCTATGCATCATCAACACACGTATCTATCTATCTATCTCTGCATGTACCGCGCGGTTTTTACCAGTCTCTTTGTTGTCATCGTTTTTAGTACTCTGTCATGTTGTTTTTGCCCATGTCCGCGTCGTATACACATTTTACTCGTTCCAATGGGCGAGAGAAAGGTGTAACATATATCACAACTATCACAATGCTCACTTTTAGTTATCCTTATCCATATTTCTTTTGCTGCTCGTGCTGTGCACTTACGTTGAATTTGCGATGAAGATATCAATACGGCAATGCATCGCGGAGGCGTTCTCAAGCTCTCAAACTTGGACTCGGATTCACCGGCAATAGCTTTGAATTTACATCTGCGTATCGACGACTATGTACTATGAACAATTGCAAGTCAAATGGATAAGAGCGATAGATAAAGAAATTAATCTTGCAGTATTTGTTTGTGGACTAACTCGATAAGCAGGTGCCACAAGGACGAGAACACGAGAAGGGCTTGGAGGTGGTTATCAACGCGACGAGGATTGGAAGAAGCGAAACGAGGAAGCGCACAGAGCAACAAGCAATGAGAGAGCGATAGCTATTTAGCAAAAAAGAAGACAAAGATCGTGAACATGAAGAAAGAGAGATCATCATTCGTTACGTGGGAGTCAAACATAAGGAGGGTTCATAGGGCACAACACACGAATTAAAATTAGACTTTTAGTCCGGATCCCGGAGAAGAGCTTGGTCGAACGGATCAGTCTACTTCAGACATGGGCGATGTGCTGGGAGCTTTTTCTCGCTTGGTTTCCTTCTTCCGCCCTCGTGTTTGTCTCTTAATACGCGCCTGTACAACGGGGAAGAAACAACGGTCAGTACACCACGCAAATAAGGCAATTTACCAACAACGGTCATTCTCACCTTTGCCAGCGTTCGAGCCGCACGTCCCGGTCGATCACCTTCTGCACCATCAGATTCACCTTCATCATCGGAAGTTGGAGGGGGTTTATGTCGACCACGACCGCCATCCTCCATTTCTATATCACTACTAGCCGTATCGGACGGCTCGCTTTCCTCGTCTTCATCTTCATCTTCGTTTGATCGACGTCGTTTAGCGACAGCACGTCTCCTATTGGAAGAACATGTTAGTATGGATGGATAGAGGGCCGAAAGGGATCCAAGAATGGAAACGGGGTGCTGGCAAGGCGAGCACGTAGGAGATAGGTGTTTAGAGCATCGTGGACCGTGCATGGCAAGAAACCGGTACGACTGGACGGAGAGGAAAAGGGAAAACGCAACACGTACTTTGCAGTCCCGTTCGTCTTAGCCGGAGCCTTGCGTTTACCTGTCGTCTTCCGTTCCTTCTTCTCCTGTTTACCCAAAACGAAAAGGGTGCGAGGACATCATACGTCAGCTCTAACCCCAAGAAAGCAAGAAAGACGGGTACCTTATTCTGAGAACCCTTCGACAGCTCGGTCGCCCATTTCAACGTTTGTTCCGGCAGGTAGACAGTTTTGACGATCTGGACGTAAAAAATAGTGGGTCAAGATCAGCATACACATTCATTTTTCGATCGAGGAATCCGGAGGTATTTCCCCACATGTGTGGTTGCACGCACCTTATTCGCCGCCTCCGGATTAGGCAGAGGTCTTAAAATATCGGAAGGTAACCTGACTTTCCCGGGGTAATTATGTATAGCCCATCCATGCGTCTGAGCTCGCGACTTGATGAGCTCTTGAGCAAGCTCGCACATAACGTAAAAGTTCTGCTCGTAAGGTGGTCAACGTGTAGGTTCATATCGAACGTGCGTGAATATACACAGACCTCGCTATGCGTATGTGAGTCAGAATCTCGGACAGTTTTGCCCTTAAGCGCAAGGTGATATAGTAGTGAAACTGTATCAGGCGTTGCAATCTGGTCCAAGTAAAACTGGGCATATCTAGTAACAACACGTCAACATGCGAAATATGTTTCGTTGATGGGTGAACTGACTTAGCAATGTCCAAAAGGTCGTCGTGATTCGTCTTAAAATCCGGATGATGCGCAAGGAGGTGCAACAATCGTATGAATATTATCTCAAACTGTTCAATTCGCATCGCTGACAGTAAAGGTAAGCACTTGTCAAGAATCTCCCATAAGGTAACAGACCTGCGGGCAGCTTGGCGAGTGAGTTTTGAACGTAACATTGAGCCTACGACAAAAGATTAATATAAATGCATACGTCACCGAAGAGCACCCAAACATACCATGACTTTGACCTCAGTTTCTGGGTCGTGGACGGTCAGGAAAGGGATAATATTGTATCCCACTGGTAGTTTGCGTTGTTGCAATAACGTTACGAGTTTCGTCAAGAAGGAAATGCGGACATTATAACACGAGTCCTAGTCAAAGAGATTAATCAGAACGAAAGTGATTCCAGAGCAGAAAAACCACCATACTTGAACAGTCACGGCTATCCGCGAGAATTTGGGTCCCAATGCCGTTGCGTATGCATCTACCGTTGACAAATGTAACAAAGACACGGCTGCTTGCAATCGCATGCGTGACTTTAGCTTCGGACTGCCACAGAGCCTGCTTTAGAACCTGAAGTCAACAGATAGGCGGAACACATACTCTTCAGCACCATCTGCAGTCAGCGACCCGCTGTGCTCCAACAAACTTGCAAGTAGCTTCAACACCGGCGCAGCGTGCTCCAGAGCCTTGTCCGATCCAGCATGGGCCAAGCATCGATGTCTGCAAACTTTCAGCGCTTGCACCTTTGCCTCCATCTGAGGGGTAACTTCTTCGTCCTGCGCCCATTCTTCTTCTGGACCATCCATATCATCCTGATGAGGGGTCTGTGAGTAGATATCAAAAAGTAAAAAGAAGAGACTCACTGGATTCGGCGGAACGGGGACCATCAACACCTGTTTCAAAAGCAGAGCCATGATCACATCACTCTTGTTCTCAAAAGCATCAGGTGCGAATTTCGCTAGTTGTGTCAGAACGGTAATTCGAGCAACCAAAGCGTCGTCTGAACAATTCGATAGGTCTTCAATAACGGTCTGTTCCGGGAATGTATAAGCGTATATTAAGACGGAAGTGCGGAACGAGCAACAAACCTCCACCAAGTCCGCACAATCAGAAGGCTTCTTGGATTGAGCAAGTAACCTTGCAGCGAACTTTGCATGTCGACGATTTGATGATGTAGCAAGTTTCACAACCCTATCCTTCGTTCGTCTGTACAGAAAAATTCAACCAGAGTGAGGCCACGGAATAGGTAGTATACGGACCGATCGGTTGGGAACAAATTCGGATCCCATTTCACCAATCCAGCCAAGGCTTGCAGTGATGCCTCCACAAGCTGCTTGTTCTTCTCATCCGCAATAGCTTTCGTCAACTCCCCAACATGACTCTTGTAAATTACAGGGCAGTGTTTCGAAGCAAAAGTCAATAGAGTTTGCACTCGGATGACCACAGCAGGATCTGGTTGAGAAAAGGAAGATAAAGATGCCATCGAAGGGGTAGATGTAAGGCTAAGAGTCGATGGAGCTCTGGAAGTGGTGATACGTTTGATGAGTGTAGGGATTGATGATTGATTATAGATTCGGAAAGAAGCTCGGCGGAGTAGGATGAGCATGGTTGGTGTTATATTGGAGGATGCCTGTTCCATTCGACGTTCGAACTCGGCCTAGGACAAAGGACTGCGTTAGTTGACCAGCAAGGATTCGACGAACAAAATGGACGTACGGTAGCTTTGATTAGGGCTTTAAGGTCGACCTGTGGGTCCATACATGTTTTGAGGAGCTTGTAGAGGCGATTTTCGTTTAGTTTGGCGAAGGAATTCAGGTCATCTGCTGTCTTTTGAGGATCGGGGAATAAAGCTGGGAACGAATGTCACTTTTTCGTGTCCAGGAAGGAAAACAGCGCAACAAACGAGATATGTGTTGGATTATGCCTCTCAGGCGTTTTTTTATCCGCTCTTCGTCTTCATCGATGATGCCACCCTAGGAAACGATGAGAGGAATCCCACAAAAATGTACGTGATCGTACATTGTTCTGGGTACATGCTTCAAGGAAGATGTCATAGGAATTCGGACGTCTAAAGGCATATTAATGGCTGGTCATGGGTGGATGTATGCGCTCACGGTTGGCGTAGCCCAGTCAACCCCAGCAGGGCATTGATAGCTCTCTCCCCAAGATATTTCATCGTATTCAAGAGGCGGTCCGTCCATGCGACTTCGTCAATCTCACTTCCTTTCCCGGAGGTGTTATTCACGGGTGTTGGTAGAGGCAGTATATAATCAGCAACGACTTGTTCAACTATCGCCCTGCCGACAATCTGATAAGCGCCGGGAAGGATAGAAGTAAGAAAAACTTTACCTGACTTCCAGGCTTGTGGAATACATCTGTAGAATTTCATTGGGAATCCACGAGAACTGCCGGATTGCAGCCGGGTCATTGCTTTCACTATTCCGGATTAGAGACAGTCAATAGAGTTAAGAAATGGAAACTACATTTCCGGATAGGCAAGGCTGTAGAGTTTGCCCAAGCTGTTGAGTGCTTCCACTCGGACGACTTGCTAAACACAAAATTAGCCCAACACGCCCAGACCGTGGAAAACATACCTTTTTGTCCGCTCCTCGTTCAGCAACAGACCGTAGATTGGATTCAGAAACGTGATGGAGCACAGTTTCATAGTCCAGCTGCGAATAGATGCGGCAAACAGCAGCGCGAACCTTCTCGTCTGGATCGAACAACTTTGTTTGGAGTGATTCTATTATATTGTAAGCCTAAGCAGTGTTATGAAGTCGAGAAGGCGAACCTTCAATCGCTGCCCGAGTATCTGGTAGCAAGGTCGTCAACAGACCCTTGCAAAGCTCCACAAACTTCAGCCGAATGGCGCCAGATCGGTCGTTCTTTCGCAGAAGCCATAAATTCCAGGTCGTCGGATACTTCTTGATAAGGTCAGAGCCCGTCTTGTCACCAAACATCTCTCCCAAAGTTTGCGTAGCGATGAGTCGGATATTAATATCCTCGGCACGTAGTTCTTCCTCCAGTTGAGGAATGACACTCCGAAGGAGATTGGGGCATGAATGATTCAATCGTTTGATGAGTTCGTGAAGTGCCTTCACTTCATCGTAGTTCTCCTCGCGAGCACTGTCCACAATCTTCTCGCCGAAGTCCTGTGAAACTTGACGTTGAAGCTTATCTGCTGTCGAGTTGCAAATTTGAACTGCCAACCGATACGCGGGTTGGTCCATGCGCTATGGAAGAAGTCAGTTGGCCCAGAGAAAGAAAGAAAGGTTCTGGTACAGAGTCTCGAAGCAAACCTCTTGGATGAAAGGTTGCAGCGAGTAACCTTTGCACGTCGGGGATGCAGGGAACTTATACAAGTGGAATTGCACTCACATTATCCTCGTCCATAAACTGTCCTTGTAGCACCTCCAACACCCTCTCCGGCAATGTTTGACTCTCGTCAATGAGTGCCACCAGTATCTCAGCCATAAATATCTCAATTTTCTTCGGTAAACCGCGTCGAATGATGGAGAAGAACGAGATGAAGTATTTGGACATAAGGTCGTCGTCTTGGAGGTCACATATCAGAACCACACTCTTGACAGTCGACAATGACTCCAGCAAGTGGTAGTACTCGTTGTAGTAGGTTGCCTCGGGCCCATCAAGACCTTTGACTAGTTGCTGAGAGAAGAAGTCGAATATGTCGCGGAGTTCGGCCTGGGTGTAAGGTGCCTCTGGAGCGTACAATCTGAGGATATCGGCCAAACAGCACGCGGCATAGGCCTTGACGCCTCTATCCTTGTGCAGCATGATAGACGAGCTGGCGAGTTCCTTGCGAACATTGCCGAGAGATGTGACCTCAACTTGTTCTTGGTCAAGTTCGGAGAGTTGAGTGTGGAGAGACTTCATTTTCTTGAGGAGCGTGTCTGTAGACTGGCCCTTTGAAACGAGCTTGTCGCTGAATGCGAGTTTTTTCTTCCTTGGCGAAGGCTGACCCCCGCCGCCATGACGGGTTTGAGCGACCATTATTGAGCGAAGAGCGGGAGGAGGACGTGCCGAACGATGACTGCAAGTGGACAAACGCGCGATCAACCACACGCGTTGTTTACCCACTGTAACAAATTGTCCCGAAAAGTTTATCGACAATCTCGCTTTCTTGAACCTAAATTATGTCCAAGCAGCTCGCAGTCCCAGCAAAGCGCGCTCTGCCACCGAAAGAAGGGGGTTTATTCAAGGAGTTACTTGGCTATTACGAAACACGATCTCTCAAGAAAGGAGTAAAGACTGCAGATCAGATACTCAAGAAATTTCCCGAACATGCAGGTGGGTCCGCGTGCGTATCATGGTCCTCGTCCTACTCGTCTGATATCACCGTTAGAAACCCTCTGTATGAAAGGGTTGTTGCTCACCCATATGGGAAAGCGGGAGGAGGGCATCGACCTCGTCAAGAAGGGTGTGCGCCTCGATCTGACTTCCCACATATGCTGGCACGTCTTCGGTCTCATTCAGAAGGGGGAAAAGAAATACGACGAAGCGCTCAAATCGTATATACAGGCATTGAAGTTCGATCGGGTGAGTTCTGTATCTCTCATCTTGCGTGGCGCGTGCCCATTGATATAAATCAGGAGAACCTAAATATCCTGTTGGACGCTGCGAATCTGCAAGTACATCTACGGATATTCGACAGTCTCGTAGAGACCCGACACACGATACTCCGGCTTCGGCCTAATGTTCGGAAACACTGGATTGGCTATGCTCTTGCTCATCATCTCAACGGAAACCCGCTGGAAGCTCGGAAGATTCTCCAGCACTATCAAATTATGGTGAAGGTAAGCTACCAAGTTTCTTTGTTTCCACTCATTCTATGTCTTGACCGTAACGGCAGGGTATACCGGACCATGATGTGGAGCATTCGGAAACCTTGTTATATCTGGTTCGCGTGCACGAGGAATTAGCAGAGTTTGACGAAGCTCTAAGGGTCCTGGACACTGGAGAGCAAAACGGGCAGATTGTGGATCGTACGGCTGTTCTGGAGGCTCGTGGTGAGTAAAGCTCTTTGTGATGCTGGGGTGGACTCTCACTTTCGTCAGCCCGTATTCTCTCAAAGCTGAAATCGGACGAAAGTGAAGCTGCCTGGCGTGTCCTGATCGACTATAACCCGGACAGTTATGAATATTACCGAGGATACCTCTCAAATCGCGGGATCAATCTGGGTAATTTCTTATCATGTCAATAGGTGTCGCCGACTCATGTTTCGTCAGACGATAGGGCAGATTCAGAGGCTGCACTTAAAATCTTGATCAATTTCTCAACAGAGCTTCCCAAAGCCGCTGCTCCCCGTCGCCTGGCTTTAAATGTCGCCTCAGGTGACTCGTTTAAAGACCTTGCAGGAACTTACATTCGGTCGGGCCTGACGAGGGGTATACCCTCCCTATTCGCCGACCTCAAAGCATTATACCGTGACGAGCACAAGAAGACCGCCGTAGAAGAGATCGTGGAAGCCGAGCATACCAAGCATGCTGCAGAACAATCGACACCCTCTGAAGATTCCGAACCAACAACATACTTATGGACACTCTACTTCCTCGCCCAACACTATTCACATCTCGGTCAATACTCCAAAGCACTTGGTCTCCTGGAAACTGCTCTGACACATACGCCGACATTACCTGAACTCTACACATGCAAAGCCCGATTACTGAAACGTGCTGGGGACCCTATCGGTGCTGCGAAACTGCTCGATGAGGCTCGGTTGCTTGACGGACAAGACCGCTTCTTGAATACCAAATGCGCGAAGTATATGCTGCGGGCGGGGTTCATCGAACAAGGAAATCAGATATTAGGTTTGTTCACGAAGGTGCTTGTCTCTTTCTGGCTTCGGGTGACTACGCTTCATCGGGCTTATCTCGAGATATGACTCTAGAAAGATGCTCCCAGTCCTGGGTCAGACCTGGAAGATATGCAATCGCTGCTGTACCTGGAAGAGGAAGCAGATGCACAGTATCAATCTGGGAAGCTACATCTGGCGTTGAAGAAATATATGGCTATCCAAAAGGTAGGTCATGGCACCGTCTCTTTCTTCTTACTCTGAAAAAATTCAACAGCTGTTTGACGAAGTAGAAGATGACCAATATGACTTCCATGGATATGCACTTCGGCGGTTCACCATCACCATCTATCTGAAGTATGCCACTGTCGTCTTATTGAGATATCTTAATGAATCATGTTCAGTTTACTGACCTGGGAAGACCAACTACGGTCGCATCCATCTTACATCAAGGCTGCTCTACACGCGTCAAAAGTGAGCATTTCACACCCGTGATAATGGTCCTTCGACCCCGTTAATCTATGCGCATAGATCTTCATCGCCGTACATGACGAGCCCGCCCTCGCAATTACGGACAACTCAGGTTCGTCCTGGCACCGCGCCGACACAAGAAGCTGACGTTTTTATCCCCTTACTTATCCAGAACCTCTAACTGACGCCGAGAAGAAAGCCAAAAAGAAAGCCAAAAAGGCTCAAAAAGCTCACGAAGATCCTAAAAAACGTGAGTCACCTCCTATCGACCTATCACACACATCCGTTTATAAGCCTTGTCTGGATAGTAACACAGGGCGCAAACGCGAATGAAGACAAAGGTCTGGAGGTACCGCAAGCAAAAGACGAGGATCCGGATGGCAAGAAATTACTGGCTTCGCCAGACCCCCTAGAAATGGCAGCCAAGTTCCTCAGTCCATTGGCTTCGCTGGCCCCTGGAAATATCGACGCGTGGATAGCTCTTTACGATATCGCAATACGGAGAAGTAAGGACTTTCCTTCCATGTCTGCTGTCGCACTGTCTTGACGAGGAACAGAAAAATTGCTACAGGCAATACGGGCGCTAAAACACGCAAAGTCTCTAGATCCTGAGTCTCCAGAGCTACATATAAGGATAATCGACTTTGCACTACGAGGTCAGGATGGCATCCCTTGTCCCTTTTAGGCTTTTCGCTCATGTATATTCGCAGCCTCCGACCTACCCCAAACACCACCAGCACCTATTGGCCCCCTTTTCACATCATTCCATTCATCCCTCTTCCCATCACTTTCACCGTCATCGGATTCTTCAAACCCATTCTCAACATCAAAACTTTCTCTGGAGACGCTCAACTCTCAGTATCTGCAAAAACACTCCAACTCACCGTTGGGGATCCTAGCGGTCGCCAAGGTCCAGCATAGACTTGGTTCACCAGTGGGCCAAGTTGAAGAAACTATCTTTTCAAGTCTCGGAAAAGGTGACAGTGGAGAAGGTTTGGTTGGGTTTAATATCAAGGTCAGCAGAGTTCGCTCCTTGTTCCTCTGTGTTGGTTTTAACTGTTTCCCTCTTTCCCCTTCTTTTTGTTGAAACCAGGTTGCCTCGCGGTTTATTGAGTTCCTTGCCTCAATCAAATCAACCCGCGTTGTTGAATATCGCTCGGCTTGCGCACAGAGATTTGAACTGTCTACCATCTTCAGACCAATCGAAGAACTGAATGCTCTTCGCACATCTGTAGTTTGGCCTGCGCCGCAAGCCGTGAGTACGGAAGTGAAGGACGGTAATACAAATGGTGGCGTTGATGGCTATATTGCTCAGTAGGTTGGATAGGATATTTGTTTCGATCTGCAAATGCTACAATTCTCTTTGGGTGAATGAAACATTGATTTTTGATTCCCTATTTCTGAAGGTGCATGCACTGCATGGTACTGTACAAGTAAAAGTGCAGTATGACGAATGTCTCAACTCTGTCATGTAACGCCGTAGATCCTTCAACTATCTAAAGTAGGCATGGTGTGTCCAATCCCTAGTATTTCTGCTGGAGCGTGAGCAGGCCTCCAGCGGTTTGATGGGTGGGGTTTGCACAAAACGATCTGGGTGGCTTTGTTGCTCAGCGCTCAATGTAGAGCATAATTCCCTCCTGGATGACATACGTCTCCCAGTGGTCAAATCTTTGTGAACTAGTGTGAGTTGCGTGCGAACGTGGGGCTAAATAACGAGAACGCGCAGGGACGCGTCGTTCTTTAGCCGCTTCACGCTGTAAACCTTCATCGTCTTCTTGCAACCTCCCTCCCACTGCCCAGCGATACAACACATTCTCGTCAACTCTTCGCATTCTACCTGGACCTGCTTTCGGACTGGGACGCGCCTAAGTTCTCCCAGTAACCTTTCAACGACTTCAACTTGATCATCATCTTGGTGATAATCCAACATGGGTCGAGGGCGCGTCACTTCGAGGAAGAAGCCAACTGGAAAAGTCGAACAACGGGCCAGATCGGAATCAGAAGAAGAGGTAAAACGATATCACCATCAGATAAAACAGAACTTGTTCGTCACTGACAATTCGATACTTTCAGAGTGATCGTGATAGGGGTCATTCCCCAGTTAATTCGGCTGGTGAAGAGGATGAGGAGTCGAGTGAAGATGAATCGGATTCCCCGGAAAGCGGTGATTTACGAGTGCGTCCTATCCACACTTCTTGTATTGACCCGACGCGCTCATCTCCCGTTTCCCCATTTGCTTCCGTCACTTAGGACGATCTCCATCAGGCACTGGGCGAATTCAAATTCGGAGGTCGCTTTGCTTCCCGTAAAAAGTTTTCTGCTGCACCCGATCCCCATTTAGAGATCGAGGGAGTTGGGTCAATCACCCTTCCTCTTAGCGAGCGCGATGCAAAGCGGATTGCGGCCTTCGTCGAACCGCCTCCTCCCCGGGGAAAGAAGAAGGCCAAGAAGGAGACAAGGAGTGAATGGGAGGTCGACGCATCCAAGGTATCTCTTGAGGAGTCTTCATGGAAGACTTATCTCGACAAGAAAGTCCTTTTATTCCTTTGGGAAGACCTAGGGATTGAAGTGTTATGTCAATTCCGATTGTCGAAACTTCTTCTACAAGGCACTGGGTCAGAGTCAGTATACATGGTTGTATCGCTATCGTGAACGCACTCACAAAATTGTTTTGCTTAGCGATCTATCCATCGGAGACGCAGAGTGAGAGCGGCTTACCTGACACGGAAACTTTTCATTGATCCTTTGTGTTAGCGATCAACAGCCCAAAGGGATGTTCGCCACTGTTGTCATCCTCCTTCCGTCAGCGCATACAGGCGGAGAAATTCTCTTTTCGCATCCCGAATGGGCGGAGACGAAGTTCGACATATCTAAATCGTCGACATCGACAAATGCCCTTGCCTGGTATCCCGGCGTGGAGCATTCGTCAGACCCACTCACTTCGGGATACCGCCTGGCTCTTGTGTACCACGCGATCCACATCCCTCGTGAGGGCCCAAAGCCATCTTTACCAGACACCGAGACATGCACCCGCAACCTTCAGCGTGTCCTGCGCAAATGGAACCGTAACAAATATCCACCCATAATGGAGGACCAGGATGAAGAGGACCAGGATGATATGCTCGTATACATCCTCGACGATTACCGCGCGGATCGTAAGCTAGAGCACGGCATCACTTGTTTGACCAACCAAGATGCGTACAAAGTGATGAACACGCAATCCGTTGCGGAGGAAAATGGATTCGTCGCTCTTCTTGGGAATATCGAACTCGTCGTAACAGGGTTCCCTGAGGATACACATTACCGAGATTATCACCGCTCTCGGAAAAGGAATCGTCATCGCTGTGACTATAGTTTTCTCTGCGGCGGAGGGGATGATGTTTCTGACGATGGGGGTGCTGGTCACGATGCCGACGACATGGAAATGGAGGAGGAGAACGAGAGGTCGCTTCAAGTCAAGGTTATGGTCGAAGTCGGTGGTGGAAGTCTCGGGGCCATTGAGCTGGAGATCGAAGAAGACCATATTGTCCAGAAAAATCCTTTCAACAATGTTGCCCCCGATGAACGCAAATTTGACGGTGATCGAAGAGTGCGCTGTGCGGTATGTCCCTATTCACGTCTAGAGCAGTCCACGTTCTCATCACTGTGTAGGGCAATCAGCTTGAATTCCGTGAGTCTTGCTCTTGGTTCATCGAAATAAATTCCACTAACGAAATTGCAGGGTATCACCGAACAGCACTGATTCTTCTCAAAGAAGAAAAAGCGGATGAATTTCTATTCGATTGCTACGGCCTTTCATACGTCTTCCGCGAGTTGAACAACACAGAAGATAGCGAATCATCTGCAGACATACGCAAGCTTGCGAGTATGGCTGCAAAGAGGCTTGATCCACAGTCAGAAAGCGAAGAGGATATCGAGTCGTTCGCCAAAATTGCCTTGGACTGGGAGGATCTACCCATGTTAGCAGATATCTGCAAGCGAGAGTATGATATCGGCATCGTTGGATTCGCAAACTACACGGAGGGTATCAAAGTCTTCTCGTTTGCATCTATGCGCCCGATGTGAGTACACCGTCCGTGTCTTTACAAATCCTCTCTGACCTTTAATCCAGATTGGAAGCATGCCTTGCCCATGTAAACACAAGGGAAGGACTCAAGCTAGTCCGCTCAATATCTGAGCTATCCTTGCCAACCAAGGGAGGCGGAGCATGGTGCCGAGACAAGCTCAAGGCACTAGGGGCCTCAAAGTAGAGCTCACATGCCAGAACGCTTTGTCGACTTGACAGAGCGTTTTAATGTGTTAAATCGATATGGGAATAGTTTTATGAACCTGTCTTCCTCGCTGTTAATGTCTGAATATCTGACCTCTCGGCACTTACTTTATTATAATACAAATTCAACTAATGCTTCGAAACTTCGTCTTGCACCATGAGGCGGTCAGTTGTCAATACATCAAGCCTTTGAGAGTCTCTTCAGCGCTATTTACCGTCCTCAATCGCAATGTGGCCCGATTCACAAACAATTCACGAGCAGAGATGGATGGATTGATCATGACCAACCAGGGCTGTTTACTCGAAGTCTCACGATCAACCACACAGTATTTCGCACGCCGCATATAAGTTACTATACGCAGACCGTAAAATTGCGAAAACATTCCAGAGAAGGGCGAGTGCGAAGCGATCCCGCAAAACTCTAACCCCAGCATCACAGCGACTTCGTGGAATATTCAAATTTCGAGTGAGTTTCATATCTTTTCCAAGGGGCCCTGTCTAAAATTTCAAGCGCTTAAGCTTTAGATGTTCCCAGCCAACTTGAAGCGTTATTCCAAATCGCGCGGCAAATGCCGCGATTCTTTTACCAGGTGCCCTCATCGTCGAAATTGCGTCAAGTCTGTCATAACACATCTGGTATGATGATTTGTGTCTACTATCTTAATTTTTTCGTCACATACATTTCAGAATGATGAGAACACTCACCACCAAATAGTGGATCGTCAGCCTCGCCTTGCAGTGCGATGCGCATGCTGACTTGGAGAGGAAACGCGGCGACCCGTGTTTTGTAGGCTGACAACCCAACCGCCGGTGAACTCGCTCTGGCCAGCCACCTTCACCGATACCTGCCAGTCGAGGCCATGGACCGGTCTCTTGTGCGATGATGATTTTAAAAGAGGTGAGTGACGCCATTTTATCTTGATGACGTGAATAAAAGAGGTCGGGGT
>ML208621.1:0-34670 GCA_004369065.1 Pluteus cervinus
ACTTTTGTATTGTGATACTGTATGTTAGTGTTCTTCGGTGGCTCCTGGCCAAGTTGTATATAATAAATGTCATCATATGAGGCTCAAATATCCCAGTAGTGAGATTTTGTAGTGACGAAAAAGCCAAAATGTATCTCAGAAAACATATCCCTTACATCAGCGAATAAAAAACTAACCATCTACTGACAAGCGCGAAGGGGAATGTGAGGAAGGCACGCGCGAAGGGGCCGGAGTCGGAACTTTGATGGGACGACAGCTGGCGTCGAATGATCCATAACATCCGCCCTACAACTCTCGCAGATGATGGATCATTCCACCATCCAAGCCTGCCAATCTTGATCAACTCCTTTGCTACGTCAAGGTGGATCACAGGGTGCTTGATACTGTCGAGGTCGGTTGCTCGTAGCGGAAAGGGTAGAGGTCTACCAGTTGGGAGTTGTACTTCTTTGAATACATCCGATGACAAATACTCTACCATTTCAAGTCAGACATTTTACGGTGAAAGCAAACTTGAATATCGCACACCTGGATGCAAGTAGGCAGCAACAACATATAGAGCACTAGACAGGTTTCCACCCCCCATGATTTGGTTGTGCCGGTGGTTCAATATTTTTGAGATCTGGAGTTGGACTACAGATGGAAGGTTGGCCTTTGAGGCCGCCTCGAGAGTTGAAGACAGGACGGCATGCCAAAAAATGTAGGTATCGGCGGCAGTAGCCTCGTTAGCCTCAAGAACGGTTAACGCCTTGATAGCAGGGTTCCCGATATTAACAAGATGAGAGAGGCCGATTTGGAAATCCGCCGTCGTTTGAGAGAGCACCTCCTGAAAGTTCTCCGCGAGGTCCTCCGTAAAAAGTCGTGAGTAAGCATAAGGTCCAGATGTTTTGAGTCTTCAACTTACCCCCAAATCGAACCGGCCCTGCTCCACCACTCTTTTAATGGCTGGTATATTGCGTTGAAGTGCCCGAGCGGAAAGGATGAGAGTTCCGAATCGAGTTTTTCCGATCGCCTCAAGCCCACCTCCGACGATTCTGAGTTCTCTGCGTGCAGTAGTGAGCTCAGCGGTGCCAATATGTGATTTGTGAAACTTTGTGATCGTCTTTCGAAGTGGACCGATGACCTAACAAAACCCGAAATCAGATTGAATAGGGCTGGCCAGGCTGAGATACCCACCGGCTTGAAATGGGCTAGGGAAACAATATCTTTAATTGTATTGCCGAGGTGGTGGCAGATATCGGCCAGTGGTAGAAGTGTTGGTATTTCATGGTTTAACAGCCCCCTTGCCTTGCGTGTATTTCCTGTGCTGTCACTGACTACGCCGCTGAATCGCGATGGACCAATAGCATCGATGACCTAATTTGGGAGTTGCTATCAGTGACATAATTGAAGATTTGCTTCCGGTTACAGTACCTCACGAACAAACGACGCGATCCACTCCGCGGTATGGCTCACATCTGAAGTTGCGTCTTGCCCCTCCATTAAGTATACCTTCCTATCCTCTGTCGACACATGAATAGTCCAAAATGCTTCCCTCCCACGCGATGTTCCTCCATCATACGAAATTGTGAGATTTTCCTGACCACGTAAGTGATCAAGTTGGAGTTTTTCCACCTTCTCAGCCTCTGCCATAATTGCCACGTCCTCCAACACTGAACGATTTTGTGGGTAATAGGTCGGATCTGCAGTTGTCAACAAGACAAACCATTCTGGCCGCTCAACGATGGAGATTGGAATTCCCGCAGCACATATCAGCTGGACAACGGCGAGATGAATTGCCAGGTGCCTCAGACCCCTACTCCGCACTGCGGCACTCCCTACAAACACATCCACCTTTCCGTCGTCAACTTTAGACTTCTTCTTCAGCGGCTCCTTCAAGGTGGATTCCGTGTTGTTCAAGGGCTCCGAGTTGGGTGACGTTTTGGCTTCTGCATTCTTGACCCCGTCGTCAAGTTTGTTTGATGGTGCAAGTTTTCGGTAAGCAGCCTTGGCTTCATGTCGAATGTCCAGTGGGAGTTTCTTACACTTTCGTGCATGTTTTAGAGTCCGGGGTCGTCCACGGTTGGTGCTTGTATGCAGGCAGGCACCACCAGCGCATCGATAGAGGATTTTCTTCTTGTTTGGGATCCGGTAACACGGCACTAGAATCTTGTCCATCAATTTGTCCCGAGGGCGACCCCCATGGCGGGGATTGGGTTGCGGCAATAATGCCTGCCGTTCTTCCAAAGTTAGGTCCACAAGCTCCTCAGCTTTGACACCAACTAACACTGCATTTCCCCCATCTTCGTCATCCTCTGGATCTGACTCGGAGCTATCATCCCCACCACTTTCCGTTGCATCTGAATCGCTATCACCATCCTGGTCTCGGGCTCGTTTATGTGAGAGCTTTCTATCGTTAACTGCGGGCTTGAAGCCAAGGGCATTGGGGATTCTTCTCGGTTGTATTTGTTTTGCAATAGGTGCCGCAGCTTTGGAAGGCTTGATTGCCGAGTTTGTCGGTGTCGCATGTGGTATAACATGCTTTTGGGTGCGTGTTTCCTTCCATTCACTGAACAACAGGGGATGAAATGATCCCGACATAGGGATTGTCGTCGACTGTGGCAGCTCCCACTGACTTTGACCCATGGATACCACACTTAGGGAATGGCACGGATAACCGTTACCCGCACGGATAGCGGGTACGGATCCCAACAGGTGCGGGTGCGGGTGGGCATTTCGACGATCCGCAGATCTGCCGATTGTCCACGGGCCGCCGGCAAGGGTTGTGAAAACGTGTAAAAAGTAACAATTTACACGTTTGCACAGTGATTGCACACTCAGCACATGTTGCGAGTGTGCAAAACACTAAGATATACGTGTTTGCACATCTGCGACATGTGCTGAGTGTGTACCCGTACCTGCAACCACGGGTACGGTTGTCTGCGGGTACGGGTGCAGGTAAGCACGTTGGGATCCGCGGTACGATCCGTGCCACTCCCTAACCACACTCTGTATCGGGGTGAGTTACAAAACCAAATTACAAATAAAATCTGGTACTCACGTCATTCAGCACAGCTGCCCTGGTCACCGCAATGAATGAATCAGCCCTCGCTTTCCAACACGCCTCAGTGTCACCATCGGGCATCAAGTTGACGACTTCTGGGTGCAATGCATGCTCCAGTGCGTTGAATGAAAGAATGCCACAAGAACTACCATCAGCTTGTAACGTGCACTCCATTTCCTTAAATGCAAAGGGGACTTTGGATAGTCCGGAGGATATCTGGTGAGTCCCAATCCACCATTCCATCATCTCGAGGAGAGACGTCGGGGGTCCTCGCTGCAATGAATCTCCATAATAGATGACACCTTGTCCGGGACAGAGAACAACAGCAACCCAATGGTTACTTTTGAGGAGCCCATTTGGTATCAAGGTATGTTCTCCATCCGTGTCAATGGTAACTGCCATGACGAAACCAAGTTTTGCGTCAGGGTTGAGGGTGATCTCGTCGCCAATCCTTCGGAGGTGTGCTGTAGATTTGTCGGTAAGATATGACTGCTGGGACCACTGATAAACCTGGTAGAGTTTTTGAATGAATAGGGTATTGGGTATGGTGGTATCATTGTCTTGGGACATTGTGGTGCGAAGAATGGCCAGAAGGCAGTCAATATGACTTGATGAGAGCCATTCTATATCAGAGCAAAACCCGGTGAGGATTTTTGTCGATTCGTTGTCAAAATTCGTCATAGTGCCATCCCAAGCTAACGTCTTCAAAAGGTCGGTTCCCAAGCTGTCGAGCCCCTCTCGCATCACCAACCAATCCCGAGCTTCTGTCCACAACCTTTGCCCAGTCTTGACCCTTGGAATTTCACTCCAGTATGTGATCGTCCAGAGTGGTAGCTTCAACTTTGTTATGCCACCGCTGACAGGGTAGACAAATGACTTGTGCCCTTTAAGATGTGCATTATCCAATTGAGATTGAAGGAGGGCGAGGTCTGCGGAGTGTGGGGTGTGTGTACGGAGGAGGATTTGTGCTTTTTCGACTGAGATAATGGCACTTTCACTTGTTGTGAATAAGCAGTCCCCATTGGTGAATTTCGACGGTGTGCCTTCACTCTCCTGTGGTGGAATCGAGAATCCAAGTAATTGGGTAACATTAAGGGTTTTCGGAGGTAGTAGTGAGCCGTAAACATAATCTGGAAGCTCTGTGCGCTCCATAGTCGTTGTGGTTGTGGCTGATTTGCAGACGCGTCTTCAACGCCCTTGGCGCGACGCGCCTCGAAAAAATCTCAAAAAAATGAACATGTGACCTGGTAATTTACCTGCCATCTTGACTCGCCATCTGAGGTTTTTTCCCATCCAGTAAATTACTGTAAATTACTGGTAAATAACCACGGTGTAAAAAACCGTTGGGTTTTTTCCGCAGCCCTAGCGCTGACCTCTCTCTCATGGACTCCTCGAGGCAGCGAAGTTTTATAGCCTCTCGTCGCGTTTCCATTCGTTCTTCTCACCCAACCACTACACCACGAGCAAGGCTATCGCTTCGCTGCAGCTCCAGCGTTTTCCAAACGAAGGAAAACGAGTTCGCAGCTCTCGCTTCCCGCCCATCGCGACGAAGGTTTCTCCTTCCCCCACCGTAGCAAGCAATATTCCCTCATGTTCAGTATGTATCTCTCCTTTCACACATACAAATATTCCCCTTCACGAGTTCTAGACACTGGCGCTGTGTGTAGACAAGCCCGAACTCCCACTTTACCTGAAAACCTTGAACGCGAGATCTTTGAAATCGCTGCAGAATCGAGTCAGAGTTGCGCAGCAAAGCTAACACAGGTGGCGAAGCGGGTAAACTTATGGTATGGAATTCCTTCTCTTAATTCGACTTACCGTTTTATACATGTAATTCGTTGTTGGTTAGGATTACACCAATCCTATGTCGTGTCATAACCTTGGACCGCATGCAGACATGTACCTACGCCGCGTTATTCCGTTTTAAAGGCCATCACGTCCAAGAAATCTACTCGACAGTCAGGACGACAATACTCCCATGCATCCATCGTTTCCCCAATATCGGAGTGTTAGTCCTATACGGAATATATGTCGACGCAGACACCATCAAGAAATTGACGGAACTACCCGTGCTAAAAGAACTATGGTTCAAGATAAGATGCCCCCCCGACGATTTCACTCCAAACTTCATATTTTTGGCTCTCACCCACCTGGGTCTCTTCGCCGATTCTATTCATCTACCAGCATTCTCAAGCAACTGTTTCCCAAACCTCACACACATCCTCATCGATGAACTGCCGCCTCCAAATCCTTTGATCTTGTCCCTCCTTGATACATGCCTTCGTCTGAAGGTACTACTGGTTACAGCGCCTGTGTATGATGAAACGGACTCAGGCCTAACTGAATATTACTGGCCTGATATCCGAGATCGTGGTATGTATGCAATAGAAAGACGGTTTAGTCGGCAGGACTATAGGATTGTGGAATTCGAGTTGGACCTCGAGCATGAAGTCCTTGGAAAGTCTCTTGGACTGTTATGGGCGAAAGCGGAGGGTATCATAGATTTCAGGAGACAAATCGATCAGTTTAATGCCTAGTCTGTATTCAAGTTTTGATATGTATGAACTGCAGTGACTCTCGATAGCGGAACTATGTAGCGATTCTGTAGCTCAGCATCATCCGGAGACCTAGTAAATAACTGCTCCGAGAACTGTATCACCCCTTCGCTGTATACGAGACCCACTGAACCAGACCGATTTTCCTGATCAAAAGTCCGTTCGATTTTTACCTTCTCTTGACGTCGTCATCCAGCCTCTCGCATCGAACAAGAATTGAACCACAAACGAAGGGGATCTCCCTCAGTCTAAATTCCGGATCAGGAACTCGGCTATAGCTACGAGGAGCCTCGCAAATCGAAGGACGTAGAAATTACTACTACGGGTCCTTGAGCGCTTAGCTTATCCGTGATTTTCGCGACAAGCCAAGTCCAACGCCAGGAGTTAATCTGACATGACCTAGAAAGGTGATACAGTTGACCACCATTCATGAAGGAGAGCTTGTGACATCACACCGAATATTAACTTATAATACTGGAGTTCTGCACAGTATCACGCCGCGACATCGTCTGACAATGAGCGATATTAGCTACCGGTTCAATATCTCTCATCGACGTCATCCAGTATTTGTCAATTGTAAACGTAGACAACACATGTATCTTACTGTAAACGACGAAGAGTAAAACACAACAAGAAAAGAAAATCGTAGTGATAGGTTCGACTCTTGAACGTTTTGACTGGGGTGGGCAAGTCTAAACATGGAGGACGATAACACGACGATATACGATCAAAGAAAGAGAAAGGAAGCTAAGAAAAAAAAGCAGTAGAAAATGCAAGCTTATACGTAGCGGATCATAGCCCTAGGCCTCCGGAGTCTACGACGTGATGAAGACCGGAAAGCACCGAGGTAAAGGAAGGGGCAATACGAAACCAAAACGGAAGGAAGAGAGAAACGCGGATATGAATAGGAAGCAAGAACATCAACCTCAACAGTCAACACGACCACCTCGCGCGACCGCAAAAATCACTCTCCAGTCGAGTATCACCTCTGCGCCTCCAAATCCCTAACTCCCACATTCACATTCCCAATCTCCTTCTTCTCCTCCACATCATCATCATCACCGTCCTCATCTACACCACCACCCACCGTCTGCGTCCCACTCGTCGCAAGACTAGCATACCTCTCCATCATCCTCCTCCCCAACTCACTCTGCGGATCTCTAACCTTCTCACCATACCTCCTCTCCCAAACCCTCTTACCCCACTTCCACAATTCAATTCCTCCAATGAACATCCCACTCTCAACAAAAACGATACCCCACTCCCACGAGATAGGTCCATGTTTGAATACAACCCGATTCAAACCAGGTATGTATATGATAGGGAAGACGGTGATGAACCCCGCCATGATTGACCAAAACAAGAATGGGTTACGCCAAACATGTTTCATCCACATCGTCCAAGGACGTTTCGGCTTCCCTTCCATACGGAAGAAGGACCTCCGCATATGAACCATCTCCCAAGCCAAAATCAACGCAAACCACGTTAGACACGTAAACGTCGTACTCCTCGCTCTAAACACCAACTCGCAAGAAGGGTGATAGTGGTCGTTACATCCCAATCCTAACTCTCCGTTCCCGAAAGCGAAGACAACCAGGGAGAATGAGGTTAGGCAGAGTAATGCCATGTAGAAACCGTAGACGATCATGTCTAGTAGGATTTCGGTCGTGAAGATTCCGACTTTGACGTTATGAGGTGGTCGAATCATTATATCATCCGATGCAACTTCCATCCCTAACCCCATCGCAGGAAACCCAGAGGTGATCATGATGATCCATAGAATCTCCACTGGCGCTAACGGGAAGACCGAAAGACCGGTTCGGTCTTTGAACGCTAACCCGATGAGGAGCGTACACGCTTGAGCGATGTTCTCTGCGAGGAGATGCAAGACGAATTTCTTGATATTGTCAAAGGTACGTCGTCCCTCTTCGATGGCGTTCAAGATAGAAGCAAAGTTATCATCCGTGAGGACGATATCTGAAGCATCCTTTGCAACGTCCGAACCAGCCAACCCCATCCCAATACCAACATCCGCGCGTTTAAGAGCTGGACTGTCGTTAACTCCATCACCCGTCATAGCGACGAACTTCTTGCGACGGTGAAGGGCGTCGACCATCCGAACTTTGGTGCTAGGTGCACAACGGGCTATAACGAGTGGAAGAACGGGTAGAGAGTCGATTTGGGCATCTGAGAGTTTGTCGAATTGGGATGCGGTCATGACCATTGCTGATTTGACTGTGGGTGCTAGGGTTTCCAGTGTACGAGGGATGATCCCAACTTCTGCGGCTATGGCTTTGGCGGTTTCGGGGTGGTCACCTATGACGACGACGATGAAGAAAAGGTAAGTATCAGGTGGGGTGACGATGAAGGAAAGAAAGGTGAGACTGACCAGTTAACATATGAACGTTTATACCCGCACGATGACAATTCTTAACAGCACCAGCAGTTTCTGGTCTCGGAGGATCGTATAACCCAACCAGACCGTGGAACGTCATATCCTTCTCGACTTCACTCCTCGGATACCCACTCCAATCATCTACAGCACCAGGAGGCGGAGGTGTGAACGCATTCAAAGTCAAAGCTGAAGACGACGACGTTGCAACCCCAGCGGAGGAAGAGAAAGGTGGTTTCACTTCTTTGGAAGCCATAGCCAGCACACGAAGGCCTTGAGATGCTAAAACCTCCATGTTTTGTAAGACGTGATCCCTCCAAGCCGGATTGAAGTCAACAACGTGACCGTCGACGTGAATGGAGGTACACGCGTCCAAAACGCGTTCAACGGCACCTTTCATGAACGCCCATGTGGTGACGACGGTGGTGGTGGTGGGAGGAGTGTCGACAGCGATGGAGGAAGGGGTGGAAGACGATTCCATGGAGGAGGAACTGAGTTCGGCGTAGATTACGGACATCCTCTTGACATCCGAATCGAATGGGTACTCCGCCAAAAGTTTCCATGTCGGTGTCGGCCCGTGTCCATGTCCATCTCCTTCATCACCACTCACAACGCGAACATGGTCTTCATGCTGTTGTTCGTCTTCATGAAGAACACCCCCATGCGTAAACTTCCTCCTATTCCAATCAAACCGACTCGTGAAGACTTGAATCGCAACCTCGGTTGGATCACCCCTTGTATGCCATTTCCCTGGTTCGTCTTTACTTTCGGCGACGATGGCGGTGTTACAGAATGTAGCGATGTTCAGGAAGTGTTGGAGGTAGGAAGGGGTGGAGGGGTCTGGATAAGGAGAGGATGGACCGCCGTTGGTACCGGTGTTGATGGCAGTCAAGTTGATGTTTGACCGTGATAGTTGAAGATGGTCGACGGATTCACGGGCGCTGGATGTACCGACGCCTTGTTGGTATTGGATAGGTATAGCCGTGTCATCCGTTAACGTCCAAGTCCTTGTTGGGGATAACGACATCCCAGGAGATGAAGTTGTCGAAGACTTGACGAATACATCAGGCCACCTCCAAGGATTCTCAACTTCTCTTTGAACCCTCGTCTTCGGGATCTTCAAAAGATCCTTCGGACTACCCTTCTCCAAGCGAATAAGTGCTCCGGTTGGGCTAAGCGGTGCAGATGACTCTCCCACTTCGTAGGTGCTGTCACAAGAGGCTACCCAGGCTTTACGAACGACCATTTTGCCTTGGGTTAATGTTCCGGTTTTGTCGGAACAGATGTTGGTTACTGCGCCTAGGGCTTCGAGAGAGTCGAGTTTACGGACGATGACGTTTCGGGAGACCATGATTTTGGTACCGACGGCCATGGTGATGGTGAGGACGACGACGAGGGATGCTGGGATCATGGAGAGACCGGTTCTATAGAGGATGAAAGTTGTAAGTACTTGGACGATAATGTAGGATGGTTAGAGAGAGTACGCACCCGACTGCATATAAAATGACGGCTTGTTCGTTCCTAAACCCGTTTGCGGCCAAGCAAATGACAGCGAAAACGACTGCAATCCCGAATAACAAGATGGCTAACCAGCTCAACTTGCGCTGTAATGGAGTTCCGACCGTCACTCCAAGGAATTGACCAACGTAGTGTTTGATTGTTGACCAAGTGAGGGAGAGGTAATAGCGGAGCTTGTGTGCGGTGGTGATAGAAGGAGCGTCGGGATTCTCGGCGGAACGACCGGTGAGTTTGGGTTTGATACGTTTGCCGTTGGAGTGGAGGGATAATGCGATTTTGCCGATTTCGGTGGACATGCCGGTGTAGACAACGATACCCTTGGCGCGGCCTTTGGTGACGGTGCTGCTGGAGTAAGCCATGTTGAGACGATCTCCAACGCCAACGTCGCCGATGTGGGATGAGTCGAAGACGATGGAGGAGGATTTGGAGATGGGGAGGGATTCGCCTGTTAGTAAGGCTTCGTCGACTTCGAAATCTGAAGAAAGAGAAGGGGAGTCAGACATGAGGGGGAAAGGTAATGAGGATAGGGAGGTATGGCTTACTCATGCATTCGAAAATCCTCATATCCGCGGGGATGGTGTCACCAGTTTTGACTTCGACGATGTCACCGGGAGCTACATCCGCTGAACGTACGGTAACGATATTTCCATCCCGGATAACTTGAGCGGTCGGTGAAGAAAGCGAACGAAGAGAGCCCATAGTTTTTTCGGCGCTGTATTCTTGGAAAAAACCGACGACGATGTTGACGACGACTACGGCGGTGACTACGGAAGCTTCTATCCATGATTTGATGGCGAATGAAGCTACCATGCCCATGATCAAGACCTATGACGAAGGTTAGCTCAAGAAATGTGAATATATGCGGTGGATTAGACGTACGAGAGACATTGCGTTGAGCAATTGTCCCATGAAAATACGAAAGATGCTGACACCGCCATCTCCAATGAGCTCGTTAAGCCCAACGTTTTGAAGACGGAAAGTGACTTGATCTTGGGTTAACCCATTGTCGGGGTCTGTTGTTAGCTCCCGAACGACTTGAGCAGGAGAGAGAAGGTGAGCTGGTTTTGAGAGGGCGAAAGGAGCTGAAGGGTCGGCCTCTTTTGATTGTTGGTTTTCGAGATCTGATGACAGGGATCCTTGACGACTTCTGGTGTGAAGATGCGAGCCATCTGTATGCATGCACTAGATGAAATCGCGCTGTGCAAAATGTGTTGGATGTGGCTGCCGATTGGCAGAGAAAGTGGGACGGTTGTGCTGGCAGAAAGAAAGAGAGCGCGGGGGGCACTCGAGGAAAGGTGGGGGAGCAACAGAGACCGAAATCTATCGGCTCTGTCTTATAGCATGAAAAAAAGAGAGAAGTTCGGTTCTGTGGAGTTTTGCCGATATCGCTTGTGGATCCGGCCCATTCCTTTTCCAGACACTCCATCACAAGTGGACAGCCTTGCCGTACCTCAACACTATCTTTGGTTTATGCATCCACATGAATTCCAACATTTTGGAAAAGGGCGTTGACGAAATTTGACGGGCACGTTCCGTCTTTTTCGCGTTATGACCGAGGTGTATTCTCGTAAGCGAAATCGTGGTGTTCAGCGAGGTGATATCGAGCTTTACGCGTCGATGATTCGAAGGGGAAACGTTGGCGATTTGACTTGAGAGTTTGAAGGTCGAGGGTCAAGGCGTAAGCGCGTAAGTACGACGAGTCTCTTTTGCGCGGAACATCGCCTCGGTACGTCATTCGAGCCATTAACGCCTGGTTGGTGGATGGCGTGTATGACAATCAGGATGGATTCTGTCTTGCCTTCAAGCTTCAGGTTTGGTTCAATTCAATCAGAACTCATGGCCTGGCCTCGATACGTGCTCCACGAGTACTAGTAGCCCCGACCGGGTGAGCCTCCTCGTCTCTTCGATTTTTCCCCCTTTCGATCTCTGCATGCCAGCTAACAAATCATATCTACGTCCTTATTGGTGTCTAAAATGAGCGAAAGCTCTTCGACCTAAAAGATATCTTTAGCTTGAAAGTTACACGCCTTGGTGTGTACCCTCACACGCCCCTTGGTCGAAGACTTGGATTGACACGAAGCTTTGAGATAACGGGGAATATGGACAAGGGAGCACATGTCCTTGCAATTAGGTTTCAGGGTGCTGAATAGATGGTGTAACGGTCGACGTCGGAAGGAATGATGGATTGTTTGAATTCAATTCCCCTATTCATTTTGTGGCCATAACGCGGTCTAATCGAGTACGCCGCAAATGTACTTTGAGTCCCATCATACCTACTCCTTCTAACGATTCTACGCCCGTGAGTGACCGGTTGACTATGGATCCATAATTCGTGAAACGTACTTGACAATGAACCGAAGCTGCTGGACCACTGGACCGCTGGTCCCGGTCAAAGGAGGATCTCAGGCTCGTGCCTCGATGATCGAAAAAAAAAGAGTCAACGTCATACCAAGTCAATTTTGTATAATTTTCAATTGCCTCCGTTTACCCAAATGTTATCTGTCGTCAGACCACCATCCCAACTCGGTGCATGCTGTCAATCTGCTATGGGTGCGTTGCGCACGACGATGACGACTCCGATGTATAGTGATACTTGATGGGCTGTGCAGCGTGTTGTCCTCCTGGACGACGGACGCTCGACATGGTTTCGTCCCTCCATGATGGTAGGACTACGGGACTGGGCAATGCGGATGCGTACGCGTCTCCCCCTCATCTACCATTGGTATTGCCATTATTCTCCGCTGTAGTGCTGTTCAATCTCCCAGTACTTTGCCTTGCCAGACATCCACTCCTAATTCCGACGACGACGACGACGCCTGCACTTCAATTATCTTCGACTCTTTCTCGTCACAATCGGGGTGAGTTCTATATGAACTCCAGTCGACTACCCGTGAATATAGGAACTGGAGAGAGAGCAAGAGAGATGAATTCATACCCTCAGCCCATGCGGTGCAGGACGCTCATTTGGAAGGGTCATCGTTAGTATTCTACCCTCCAGCAATTCCCCTCTCGTTTTCCGAGCTAATTCCTTTGAACAGACGTCGACAGTCGGGATACAACGATATTCTGCAGAACATTTATCGGAACTTGAACGAAATTCACGGAGGGTTCTAATCGGGGTTGGGACTCGCTTCTGCGGAGAACATAATCCAATTGTCCCAATAGGTATGGACGTCCGTCTTGTCAATGTCATTCCAGTCCATTATTCACATTATATTTTATCCTGTCCACTTTTCCCATGTCGCCGCTACTCTAGGCCCTGTTCATCAACCAACTCCTTATGACGCCACGAGTTCAAGCCGACACCGGCAACAGACGGTGTCAACCATTCCCCCTTGGTCCTACAGTTAGCCCCGTCAAACTTCTCGTCGGCTTGGAGTCATACGACGGTCCGGATGGCCCAGAGATTTTTGCCTCATGGATCCCTTCGCGCGGTTGAGAAGAGAATTGGAACCGTTATCGATATCTCCTTCACCACGCCAAGCCGGTTATCTCTCCATCTTTCCCCGGTTATATTCTACACCCCCATCCCCGGAAAGAAAGACGCATGAACTGAACGCCCCTTGACTTTAAGTTCCCATCCAGAATTGAATTCGAATTTATTTGGTGGACATGTATGGTATGAATCTCATGGATTCGACGCATCTGGAAGGGCTAATCAGAAGTTTCTTCCTCCATAGGTCAAGCGTACACATTTGGGTGCCAATGACTTCATGGCATCAGGGAATTCGAACTTGTTGACTTCCTGTCAACTCACCACTTCGTCGGCTTCGTTCCGTTTTCCATGGGGGTCTGCTGACCATGCGCGTCACCTCTTCGGAGTTCGAATTTAGCGACTTGCCGATTCTCCGGGTGGGTGCGCAGTTGAATCGGAGGTTGAAAACGCGTTTACTGGGAATGGTGGACGCGGTCGCACGTGACGTTCATTGCTTATCACCCGCAGCTCACTTCCCCCTCCCACTTGCCCGCGCTCTGAGCCTGTGACTTTTTGTCCCGCTATACCACTTCCACCTATCAATTTCTCCCGTCGTTTCAAGTTCGACATCATCAACTCTCCTGGGCCGACTTGTAACCTTACAGATTCCGAGGGTTTGGGTTTTTCGTTTATTCGTGCTGGGTTTGGGCTTATACAGGTTGTGCTTTACATAGGGTTTACAGTAACCGACCGAGCGCAAGTAGGATAAGACAAGATGGATATGGAAGGGTATGACTCGGAGATGAGTCTGATACCCACGTTTAAGAGCCGGTTGCGTCCTGGTAGGAGGACGCCTTGTTTGTCTAGCGATGAACATGGGCTTATGGTTGCACGAGACGTATCTTCGCCACCACCGTCTCTCTCGTATTCTGCGGCTGCAGATCATCATATTCCTCTTCCTTTGTCGTCTCCAATACGCCATGCGACAGTGGAATCTTCGTCTCCCCCGCCGATGACACCTTTCTCCTTGACCAAGCGAGGTGGATTCCTTGATCGTGAAGAGCGGGGATGGGACCCGAAATTAGCTTCAAATTCACAATCTACGATGGACCTACGGTATTATCAACGTAGGGATGGTGTGGATGTTAGGTCCAGTTCACCATCGTTACCTCTCCGTATGGAATCTGGAGGAGGAAGGTCCCTTCATATCGTCAAAGATCGTCAACTAGGACCTTCATCCTCGGAGACGTCCAACTTTTCCTTTTCGTCGTCACCTCCGTCTTTTGCGTCGTACGATAAGTACGAGGCTTATCACCTACCAAGATCGTATACAGAGAGAGATGGAGGAGGGTTCTCCCGTGGTGAACGGGTTGGACAGGTTTACAAACACCCGTATTATCAGTACCATCGTCAACCGGATCGTCCTCAGCGTCCCATCACCACCTTCAACATTCATCCTCATCGCCGTCACCAGTCCCTTCATATCCCTTCCTCGTCGCAGACCCTTCGTCACTCAAGGATATCGGGACAGCAACACATCACACCCACACCTGATGATGACGCAGACGCCGACACCGCGGACGCAGATGCAAATATGGATGTCTTCGGGGAATCCACAACTTCTTCTACCTATTCATTCGATTTTCCAGCGTCATCATCCCGTTTAACATTCTTCCGGACCTCTTCCGAACGGGGACATTGGAAGGATGATCCTATGGCGCTTCATAGGCGTACCCCACAGCTCCAATCGTCGCCAGCAAGGCCTATGAAGATGACCCCTTCTAACTCCATGTCGGACTCTATGTTGGTACCGTCGATGTTGGATGGGAGGAGTAAAGCGCTATCTTCGCCTCCTTCGGTACCACCATCCTATACGCATACGCATACACATACACATTCGCATTCAAGAAAAGCGTTATCGATATCAAGTCTATGTGATTCTCAACCTGATCTTCTCCTTATCCCTCCTTCCTCTTCTCCCACTTCGTCTTTGGTTCCTGGGTTCACATTATCTTCGTCGTCACCTACTTCCTTATCGGTTTCACCTCCCAATTCGGCTTTATCTTCGTCATCCAGTTCGGGGTTCCCTTTGAGGATGGACCTTCGAGATCCGGAGAGGGATACACCGTATTCGGATGTTCCGCATACGCTCCCTTCGTTGTCGAGTGATAGAGCAAGTAGTTTGGGTGTTGATGTGGATCTTTTGGATGAGGAGAAGGATGGAGGAGGAGGACGTGACGTGGCGGGTGGTGGTGCTACTGGCCGCCGTGACGCACTCAATCACGATGACGCGGAAGATGATGATGAGGACGATGACGATGTTTTGGGATTACCTTCGTCACCTGTGAGGGTGCATGATGTGTTGCGTTTCAAGTCACCGATGCAGATTGGAGGAACGTCGTCTCCGACGTTGTTGGGTGTTTATGGAGAGGAGAGGAAGGCAGGGAGACATGGACGACCACTTCAACATCGTCAAGAACAACAGCGTCATGGCCGCCAGCAGCAGCAGAGGCAGAAAAGATCGTTGAAGTTTAGGGAGGTGTCACCCTTACCGCCTTCGTCGCCGATGCTTTCGCCTACGGATGAGGAGAGGCGGGATGGGTGTATGTCACCTGTTATGAGGCCGGTTTCACCTCTTAGTCTGGATGAAGATGAAGATGAGGTGGAGATGGGTGATGAACATGAACGTTTAGCTGGACCAGCGGATGTGGACTTGGACTTGGATTTGGCGTTGCCTGCGTCTTCGCCGTTGTCGTCGGCGCCTTCGTCACCGTTGGCTGTGGCGGTTGACTTACCTATCCTCACGTCGCAACCGGTGGTGGGTTTGAAGGAGACACCCTCGACGAGGGTTAGGATTTCGTCGTTGTTAAATCATGATGATGGTGGGGAGGTGGTTATGCGTCAGGTTAGTTTGTGATTTACGATTTGGTTTGGGACTTTTTGCTGATGACTTTTTGTTATTTAGGTGCAGCTATCGACGACGACGGTGACAGCGACAGTTGTGTCAACGTCAAGTTCAATGTCAACACGTCCTCTCAAGACGCTTCTCAGCGAACAAGAAACAGAAAAAGCAGCTTCAGCAACGCATATACCCTGTCCTCCATCTCCGTCTATAGCTTCTTCGCATGAGGAAGCCGCCGCTCTCCCTCCGACGGACCTTGACGTGGAGGATGATACTCCTATCCTTCAATCTACGTCCACCTTTATGCGTCATTCACGCCCTAGTACTCCCGATCAACCACAATATCTCCACCACGACCTCCCGTCGTCTTCCCCGCTTTCTTCACCCGCTTCAAGCCCTGCTCCTATCCTTCCACTTGTTGGTGTGGATGATCATGACGCCACTTCGGATCTTCTACCACCCGCATCTGTACTCGTACCGTCGACATCCGTCACGGAATTGCCTCTTCCTCCTGTTCGGGTTCCTGAGGACCTGGGCAGCGTAAAACCCGCTGACGACGTCGACCTGGACCTGGGAGAAGAGGAGGAAGATGGACCTTTGACGGATAAAGAGAGGAATGGGGTTTTGATCAAGCCTAAGCCTTCGAAGTCGAAGGTCCTTACGGCCATGTCGGAGAAATCGCCTGGGGTGGGTGTGAAGAGGAAGAAAACCTCGGTGGGCGATGAGAAAGGTGTGAAGAAGACAAAGAAGGCGAAGTCGAAGGTTGGGGATGAAGATGAGCAGGTGGTGGTGGTGGATAAGGAGGAGGAGCCGACGAAGGTGGCGACTAAAAGCCTTGCTTTCCCTGCACCCACGAATGCTAGCAAGAAGCGCAAGTTGGAGCAGAGTGACGACGAAGTCGAGAATGAGGCCCACAAGTTGTTATCAGCGTCGGTTTCAAAACCGAAAGCGAGGTCGAAGTCTCAGCTCTCTTCACAGCCGCAAACGCAGCAGAAGAAGAAGCGGAAGGTGGATAAGGATAGGGAGGATAGGGAGATGGAGAAGCCGGGTGTACCACCTAAGACCAAGATGTCAAAGTCGTCGAAATCGAGTTCGACGGCGAAGACGGAGGAAGATACGGAGATGTTGGAGGTGGCTTCAGAATCAAAACACAAGCCCCATCCGAAGAAGATGAAGACGAAATCAAAGCGGGAGGACAAGGTGGAGGAGACTCCAACGTTGACGGATAAGTCGACCTCCGTCCCGCAAAAACCTTCCAAATCCAAATCCAAGTCCAAGGGCGCCTCCTCGCTCTTAACTTCATCATCCGCGTCTTCTTCTACCTCCAAACTCTCTTCAACCGCAAACGCCTCTTCCACGTTCAACTTAGAACTGTGTGGAATGATAGTTGAATCAATGGCTTCGTCTCGTTCGTCGTCACTTTCTATCTCCACGATAGTGAAGCTGGTTATGCAATCTCGACCGACGTTGAAGGCGCAAAAGGACGACAAGGAGTGGTGTAACGTTTTTGTTGATGTTATGGAGGAGGGCAATAAGAGGTGGGGTGTGTTCGGGAAGGTGGAGAGTAGCGGGAAGGTTAGTGGTTTTTTTCTCTGCGTTTTTTGGTCTTTGGGGATTTCTGTTCTTTTGTCGTGGTTCTCCTGTGATTTCCCTCGTTTTTCAAATGCTCTTCTTATCTTCCTTTCTCTTGTTCATACCACAATACTGACGCCTCTTCCTCTCCTCACAGGATGATTCAGACAAGCCCCTTGAAGCGCGTTGGTTCTACGCTCCGGAGCTCGATCCTGACCAGGATAGAGCTATGCTCGTAAGGAGTATGATGCCGAGACCTGCGAAGAGGAATGTCACGAAGCAGTACAAGCAGTACTACTGGCAACCTGTCGAGAAGATTTCGCGGTGGGACCCGGAGGATGCGCTATAGCGGCTGAGTACGATTTTTTTGGTCTGACACGGGCGCTTGTTCGTGTTTTTGACTTTGTTCGATTATTGAACGAACGCTTTTAAATTTTCTGGGACACCTTTCTCATCTTTTCATCCTCTCGTTTCGATGACATTCTTTGACATGCGATACCTCTCCCTGTCTTCCCCGCTCTCTCATCACTTTCATTCCTTGCTCAATGCTCAGTACCGTTACCCTTGTTGTTCCCTTTTTCTTTTTGTTGTTGGGCTTACTGTACGAATTCCAGTGTTGTCAGCGCCGAGCATAATGTTCGGCGCTTGTTTCAATCTCTCCTCTCCACTTCGTGCGTCTTTGTTGCTCATCTTCCGTATCTCTTTTCTTTCCTCCTATACGTCTCAACCTCGTGCTCGTTCTCGTACTGCCACTCTCCCTTGCGTCATCCCTTTTCCCGTTTCACGTCTTTCCCCCATCACATAGCTTCGAGTAGTACTTAATACGATATCTCTCCATATGTTTTATGTTGAATCTTTATTACCAGTCTTTCGTTCCTGTGTTAGTGTCGATATAATGTATCCAGATGGTGCAATTCATCAATTCATCTTCATGACGTCAATGTCACAATGCACGTCTTGTGGTGAAGAAAATAATTCATCCAAATCAGGCACAAACTCTTCTGCCACACACTAACCGGTTGATTCGATGGCTCACCACCGCAGCAATTCAGCAGCTACTATATCTTCGCTCACCTCACTCACTTCACTTACTTCAAACTCGTCGATTACTTCTGTTGAAATTTACAACAACCTCAAGCCAGAAATCAGCGCCGTCGAGGGAAGCCAAAGCAGTCTTCAAGAGTTGGTCGAAGGGGCGGAGAAGATCATCCGCAAGAAGTTCTCGTCCAACTCCAAATGTGTCTACACATACGGAAAGGGGGCCACCAAGAATTCCGTGAATCTCAATCAAATCATGTTAGCCATGCTCGATAGGGCAGAGGAGTGTGGAGGTGAAGACGGAAAACGTTACGTCGCGTCGACCATCGTAGCCTGCAGCAGGAATAAAACCGACGAGGAAACGGTTGACACGCTTGCGGCTGTTGGGACAACTTGGCTGACCCACTTTCTATTCGTCTGTCAGTTCGTACAATTCCTACTAATCCGCGACGCAAATAATCTCATATTCTACTTAGTCAAAACGAGCAGGAGCTGCGAGAGACAACCCAATAAAGAACTCCATGAACTAACCACCCCGACTATCCAGACCACAGCATCTAGTGTTGGGCAAGATCCAGGCTCTAGGAGTCCCGCTATGCACGATAAGGTGCGTTTGACGGCGCTGGAGAAGATAGCACTTCGTTGATATCTCATCAAGGTGATAAAACGAGCCGGATATAAATGCGCTTTAACGGGTTTTCAAGACTCCACCAACCCTACGCTGGAAGTAGGCCTGACACGCCTTTCCTTAGAGACGGCTCATATACTTCGCAGGGCGGTTGTTCAGTTTAATCCGGACAACAAATCCGACTCTGTGAGCTGTCATTCTGTCGCCCCCTGGTCTTACTGACGTCTTGCCTTATATGCAGTTCAAATCTGCCGTTACCACTTTTGATATCCTCGTAAATTTCGCCCGCCTTCCAGTCGCAAAACTAGAGGAGTTGATGACCCTTCAAACGGCTTTATGCTCGAATACAACGCACACGACTCATTTGACAAATTTTATTGGTGCTTGAAGAAAGTAGAGGTCAGGATCGTAGTCTTTGGTCTTCCTCACCTCTGACGACGTATCTAGAAGGACGCTACGTACTCTGTGTTCGTCTACCAAGACCAGGGTATATTGCGCAAGCCTGAGGGTGACCTCATTACCTTCACAGACCGAAGTGGTAATTATACCCCATTCTCCAATCAACCGGATCATAAGGGCGTTGCTCTACCCAATCCCCACTATCTTGCGATCCATGCCGCCATCGCTGGGGTTTTGAACATGAGCGGGGCGGGGAAATTTCTCGAGGAAGTCTTGGACCACTACAAGGATGGCGGCGGCAACCTTCCCGCTGTACGATGCTTCCCTGAGCTTGAAAAATTGATGGTGGAAGAAGAACTGAGGGAAATCCTTACCACGACCTTGCAGTCGGTCAAAGTGCAGTAGATCCCTAACATATAAATGAGAATTTGATGACCTCTTGAATTTGGGGTCGGAAGTTAGTACGAGGTCCTGTGTTTCTTCCATCGAGTCCAGAACCGATGACTCGTAGAGGGAGAAGAGCAAGACTCGGAATAGAGCGCTAGCAAAGCCCTGCAGGTGAATATCAACGTTAACGGCTCCATCACCAGTTTGGAGGCCTCGACCGTTGTTCGATCGTACAATTCCGTCGTGTGTTTTCAAGCTTTCGTATGCACCTAGAACTAGAGTGGAGGAAGTCCATTCTAACCTTCGGACGTCGGACAGGGCTAGGAATCTAACACGCGGTCGTGCTGTAATCGCACATAAGCTCTTTGGGTATACTTCATGAATGCGGAGATGGTACTCGTGCTATAGGACATCCAAGATGGAAGATCTCCGTGAGTTCCGAATCATGGAATATAGAATATTAGATTTATTAAATACCGACTCTTGTTCCAGAGCAGTGTCCTGAATCTCCCAAACTTGAAGAAATGACCGATAAACGGGAACGCTATAATTGTTGTTCTCGTGCCATCCGCCGCAGCTCAAGCTGACATTTCTATTGTTCCCGAATCCGAATTCGAGGCTTCTGCACCGCAGTAAGCGGGAGATGGGTGTCAACTTGAAGGGGGGACGGACGCGATTGGAAGGATCTGCAGGGGTTTCTTTGAGAACTCAAGAAGTTACCGGTGGCAGTTTACAGTAGGAGCGGTACTGTCAGTTGGCGCCTTGGTACGCGTGATGCTGTTGAAAGGCTGGTGGTTTCCTTAGAATGGAATTGAACGGGCCACATGTTCTAGACATGGCATCGATGGGATGTGTTCCCAACTCCGCCATCACGGAGGCACTTGTGGTAGGATGGACACATGGAGGACGGACGAGACTCACAATAGGATTCAATTCAGAGCATTGTTAGAACGAAAATGGATTACGAAAGAACTTACGATGTCCCACTTCAGCGGTTTCCTAATGTAAAGAAGCACGAAAACGCAGGTGAGAGGGAATATAAGTGTTCATAAAGATACCGAGCTTCGGGCTTCTAACGCATCTAATAGTATGGGTTGATCAACCAAAGGCGCATGTGACGTCCGGAGCGGTAGATAATGGAGTTACTATAATGAACAGCGTACCATCTCGTTCCAGGTCGACCAGAATGGACTGGAGCGGCACTTCGACTCGGTGGATTTAGAGCCTGTCTAATGTGCCGTTCATTCATTCCATTGATATTCACAAGACATCACTGACCATGGCAGCCACACGCATCGTGATCATGGGGGGGTAGATGTGGATCTAATGGAATATGTAAATCCTATAACTCAAAATTCTCGATAAAAACCCCCGTACCTATCTCAATTTGTTTCATTGTTTAACACCGTTTCCGTTAGCGTAGTCGAGGGAAGGTTGTCAAGGTCATGTATGGCAAGATTCACTTACCCAGATTTCGGAGTATGAGGTGGATCTACTTGTCAGACCCGCTGCCACCGCACCAGCACGTTGACACCAGGTTAAAGACTATTCGACAGCTTGGCAAGTGGGTTGATTGGTGGTTATGATGACCCACTAGGATGGCCACGACCGCGCACACCCACCACGGGGTTTAACTGAGAAATTAAAATGGAGATCCATCGTGCTTCGGGCATTCGTTAATCGTATACTCGGAGCCTATACGATACCGTTAGGTGACCGTACCGTTGGCATTGACCACGTTTGTTCATTGCAAACGGTACAATGATGGTGATCTGCAGGAATCTAATAAACATTTTATTTGTGACGGTACGGTGGTAGTAGTTAACCATGCTCCTTACCTTATCTCATCTATCGCCATCCAGCTCGGAGGTATTCGCTCTATACCCTCACGGGCGTATGATCGTGATGACGGCTTGATTGAGCGGTGTTCTTGAGAGGCGATTCTAAGTACGGAGACCGAGTGGGTCCTCTAAGTTCCACTTTCGGTCCGTTCAGGCAACGTGCTATTGGTAAGTCTTCGCTGATAATCGGTATTTTTGAGATGGTACTGTCGTTGTGACGGAGAGACTATTATGAAAGAATGTAATACAAGCGGAACGGAAGGAGGGTGTCCGAGAGTACCTTAGTCTGACGGATACGGGGCTTTTCGGTGGTTGACAGATGGCCTTCAGTTGCTCCATCGGTGTCAGTTCGGATACGGGTTCTGAGGCGTGAGTTGTCTTCGACTGTACAACCGCGAAGACGTGATGCGATTAAGGAGAGTGTTAAGAGCCGAGATTAAACTTACTTCCAGGTTTAAAAGCTGCCTATCGCTGCGGGTTTGTCACATCCCCTTCGTCACTTCACGGTGGTCGAAAATTGAGACTGGCCCCAAAGGCCAGGCGTGGAGAAAGTTGCATTCTCTTCAATCAATTTTAAACACGTCCTGTGAGTCTCGTTTCCTATTTTAGCTCTCGATGGCGTTGATCAATACCAGGCGCTCACCTCGTTGTGTCGCTGCGGTCGTTCTAATCTCTTGGAATGCACATCCCAATGGAGAGGACTCCCTTCAAGCACGGGAGCGGACTCTGGGTAAGGTAGGACAAGGCTATGATTAGCATGATACCACGATTATCCACAGGATAACTGGCTAGCGCCGTTGAACTGCCTCAAAGTTAAAGCTGGGAGAAAAAAGGAGCAACAGGTCCGAACCTATAATTAGGACCTGCATGACGTATCCTTCGGTTGGTCGAACTTTGAAGGGAACCATTCAACATGCCAAACGAGATGCTCAAGTCGAAGGATAGTCTGCGAAGAACGAGCATGAACGTCAAGAGCAAGGAGGGAGTTGACGCTGGACTAAGGGACCCGGAGGACCAGTGGACCGAGCAATAAATACAAACAGACGCCGCGTGTGCCGGGACCGTTGGCGATGGTGCTGCTGAACCGACGCAAGCCGATTTGGATGAGGACCACCAGTCTACTCCAGATCCACCGATATCAACGCTCTATGTGCGGCTGACTGGGCCCTTTTGTTTCGTTATAAACCCTCACATCATTGCCACGTCGTTGCTGCGTCACCGCAGAAGCCCACCTTCGAACCACCACCATCTGCGAACCCCGACCGCGCAGCTCTCTCATTTCTCGACCATGACAACTCTGGACGTTCAATCAACCTTGGTTCCTAGACTTCCACCAGAATTGGAACGAATCATCTTCGAAATATGTGCAAGTTCGCAGATGAAATCAGCCGTTGTGCTGGTTCGAGTCGCGAAACGAGTTCACGTCTGGTACGTTCATGAAGGCTTTATGTTTTCTTAAATTAACTGTACGGGGTGTTTGAACTTAGGATCCAACCCGTACTTTATCGCGTCGTCATCAAAGCGGAGGCAAAGCTTCCACCAAAGTATCACACGACATCCAGCCTCTCTGTGATATCATATGGCCCATTCGTTCGCCATCTCTTACTCGGATATTCTGTGAGCAACACAGAAACTATCAAATTCCTATCGTCATGCAATCATCTTCGTAACCTCGCACTCTGGACCCCAAATATTGGGCCACATTGCCTTGATTGGCTTGACGAGATGCCGTTGGAACGCCTTTCGACTAACCTCTCCCGTCTTTTTACCGACCTCACCCCAACGACATTCCTACGACCCTTTTTCTCCCAAATTACCCACCTTGAGATTACCAACACGTGTTCGGGTTGGGAGAAGTGGTGCGGTCTTTCAATCCTCCCATCGTTAACCCACCTCGCTCTCGACTTCTTCTTCGACCCGGAAGTTGTCGAAGGATGTTTAATCCATTGTCAGAAACTCAAGCTACTGGTGTTGGTCTACGATTCGGATACGATTATGAGCAGTAATCTGATCGGAGTGCTGTCCGTCGTGAGGGATCCCAGGGTGGTTCCGCATTGTATGGTGCGGGAGGAATTGAAGTGGGAGCAGAGTGCGTGGATTTGGGAGGATGGTCCAGGTCGTGTGGGGAAAGGATTGGATTTTTGGTCGTTGGCAGAGATTGTGGCGAATCAGTACACGGAGTATCAAGGTTTGGAGGTCAATCCGTTTTAAGCGCCCATTGGATTTTTCCCCTCGTACTTCATTTCGGCTCTGCTATCGACTCTTGCTGTTGAACTGAATCATGATATGATGCTTATGGATGACATGCTTTTCTATTACTTTGTATATTGTCTACTGTAATGTACAAATCTCGGGATGCTACGAGTGGATCAGAACAATGTGTATATTATATGTACGATGTTATGATACAAGGAAATGATTGCAGCGGAAGTAGCACAGATGGGAAGGAGATCGAAAACAAAATTTCAAACGACAACATGGAGTCACAACAATTGGATGTACAACGATTAAGAGGGGATGAAGAGTAGGATACTACTACTATGATAGTTGGAGGACGCCGACACGATTATAGGTTATGAGCTGCAATATGCCTCATAATCATGAGCGAAGCGAGCATTTCTAATAGAAATAACACGTTCTCAGTTGTTGAACCGAGAGAGTTACGAACTGAATGGGATGGAACATACCAGATGCCAAATCGGCGTAGGGTTCTTCAACAGTGAGCATGCAACCCGAAGAGTGGGGATAGTCTGGTTCTCCGGCGAGCTTGAGGCTGTAATAAGCGATTAAAGTTCCTTCTGCGTCCGTGCACTATGAGAGAATGGCGTAATGTTAGCAAACGGATATTACGGACATGCGGATGGAGGAGGTAAGAGGTAAAAAAAGGTGCGAATAGTACACGCGACGGCTCAGGCGGAGATGTAGAATGTATTGGACTTACCGCCCACTCCTGGTCTTCCTTTACTTTCCATCGCCAAGTATATTCCTTCCCGTTTGCCCCAGTGAATTTCCGAACTTTAGAGCTGGAAGAGAGAAGGTAAGCACCACGAGACGGACATAACAAAACACCGAAGGCCGTTTCCAAGAGAGAAACGACACGAAAGGACGGAAAAAACAGAAGAAGACTTCTCACCTCCCCAGCGTCGACAACTTTGTCAAGTATTTCTTCATCTGGACCTGCTTCAACTCCTCTCCACTCCCCGAACCCAGCCCAAAACTGATCACACCTAACGAGTTCCCGGCGCCAAAATCCAATGCAATGACCGGCCTCGTGGAACTTCCTCTGCTCGTACTCGTATCTGACAAATTGTAGATCATATAGGCGGTGTGTGTTGAATCTTTTGCTGTACATCGATACACGAGTTTCATCCGGTCGTGGATGTCGGTGTATTCCGAACCAGTGAGGAGGCCGGTTTTGTCCTCAAGGAAGTAGGCCATGCCGTAGGATGTCATCGTGGAGTACTTGGAGGGGGGGACCTAGCGAAGAGATGTACGATTGTGGGGAAGAATGCGAAGGAGGATATGAAGGGTGGCGATGCAACGTTATCTCGGGGCTTTGTGTTGTCCGAGCGGCTCTGTCAGAGGTTATCTATGACTTTCCGAGCGAGGCGCCAGCTAAGATAGAGTGGAAATACGAGGTGGAAGTCGAAGGGGAAGGGAGAGAGAAGGGGGAAGGAAAGCAACCTCGAGCAGATGAAAGTGCCACACCTTTCTCCGGGGTAACCCGTTCCTATACCGATAAATAAACACGATAAATAAAGGGGGACCGTAGAGAGGGTCGAATTAAGTCACCGATCTCTGCTAGATCGATTGAATCGACTCGGATATGAGGTCAACATGTTGAGAGCTGGAACGGTTAGAGAAACATGCGCGCAAGTGCACCTGCTAGCTTCTTTGGTGTAATGCGGGATGGTGATAACTTTTTTCGTCCGGTATCGCTTCCCTTGGAATCAAAGATGATCGCTGCAAACGTTGGATGAGGCTGGAGTGGGTATCCATGGGCGAATGAAAGGACGAACAGTCTTAACCTAAAGGAGGAACCAAGATGAGAACGAGATGCAAACCGAACGTTCAGATCGGTCAGAAGCGATCTGTGACGTATGTGCATTGAAATTTGATTTGACTGGTCGACTGGATTGACTTGAACGCGGGTTGCATGTTGCGTGTCGCGGCCCCGCTCCGACCACGGGTTTGGATTGATATTCGGCATGGCATAGTATGTTATCGACTTAACCAATCCAGTCCAAAATTCAATGGACCGGGAAGTCGAGGGAAACCACCAGACTGCTGGGACCTAGATACCATACTAATATCGTCAGTTAGCATAATTTTGACGCTGGGGGGTTGCTATTCGTACCGCAATACCAAAATGTCAAGAAAATTCTGCCCTGTCTCCGAGATCAATTATCAAGTTGCCGGAAATATGTTGAAAAAAAATCGTTGGAAAAATTAGAGTGTCTTGGACAAGGAGAGCGATCAAATGGAGGAACAAGGTTGCATTTGAAATGCCGGCGAGAATTTTTTTTGAAATGGGGCATCGAGAACGATTGGAATATTGAAACGACGCAACGGGTATTGAAATATTGACAGGTGGGACAAGCTAATTTCGTCGTCGAATAAGGGTGCAATGACGCTTGAATGACGCCGATGGGCCTTGGTGCCGAAAGTCGACACTTCGCCCAAGCAAAAAGTGGTTTATCCGGAGGGAAAGTTCGTGAGATAGATCGTCAAGGGCATTGTGGGGGCCACGAGGTGAGTATCCTTGATCACGGTGATCCGGTGTGGGGTGAGGAGGGTCGGTTCGAACCCTTGTTGCGTGAATGGTTCGATTTTACAAAGGACAGTCCGAGCGAAAGTATGGGGCTTAGAAGCACTCCCATCTTTAACAAAGTCAAACGGGAGAACGGTACCTGTTGGCTGAGGATACTTGTTATATCACTTTTAAAGTTCTCGTCAAAGCATGAGCAAGGAATCAGTGACGCAGTTGTGAACCGCCCACTTTAACAACAAAGGGGATACGTGTCAGGTCACCCCGGGTATCTACCAAATTTGCGAGAAACTTTGCATCCGGCGTCTAAAAAATATGCTTGGTTCATTGGTAGGTATCTGAAGAGCGAGATAACGAAGGAAAATAACCTTATGAGGCTGTTTAAGAGGTAACAACGTTCATTCAAATCATATTTGAACCACTGGCCGCCGATTTCGATGTACTG
This sequence comes from Pluteus cervinus, assembly GCA_004369065.1. Classification (NCBI taxonomy): domain Eukaryota; kingdom Fungi; phylum Basidiomycota; class Agaricomycetes; order Agaricales; family Pluteaceae; genus Pluteus; species Pluteus cervinus. The sequence goes on from ML208621.1 coordinate 26,901, forward strand.
GAGTATGTCGTTTTGCGAAGGCACAACGAAGAATCTCGAAGATGCGGTATGCCGCCGGTGAAATAGGGTTAGGAAATATCCGGATCAGTATCGCTGGAGATCTGGAGCGCCCTGGTGTGATTCGAAAATATTGTGAGCGTCATCGGGCGCGAGCACGGGAGGGTTCGCGACCGACTGGCCCAACCAACCCTATGTTGTGCAATATTGAGCAGTTCGTGAGTACGGCATAATAAGTCTGCGATTTTGGCCGCATTGGTCTTGAGGTGAATTGAGCTTGAACCAGCTTGAACCAGTCGCCAGAAGGGTAAAAGGGACGAAGTGTTCAATTCGCCTTACCTTGATTGCTCACCAAGTTTAATTTTGAAGTCCGCAAGGCTCGCCAGGTATTTCTTTTCCTGGAACGTCGTTACCATTTGGCTCCATGTTTACCCACTGGATTTTACCCAGTTCGTCTCACTCTACCCGCACACCGGAACGTGGTCGGTCAGGTTCACCACCTTCTCAACACCATCCAACCGCAGTAACCTTGTGCTCGAACAGGAACAACATTTTTTTGGGATAGAATCGATGACCTTTGAATTTCTCGACTCGGCGGAAACATCACCGGCAAATCATTCCTCCTTGTTTCACCCTCTCTCATTGAATTGGTTCAGGACAGAAAATTGTTTTTCCGATTGCGGTTAGGGTCATTACCTACAAATTGGTCTCCCAGATGCGTGTCATCAAAGTTACTTGCTTCTTCGCGTCTAGGAAGTATATTTTGGGTCAGGACACGAGGTTAACGAAAGTGATGCTGTGATGGATTAGGCGAAAATCGACAAGCCAAGTTTGCGTTGGTTTTGAGCGTGGAATGGGTGAGGTTTCCTTACTACCGTGGTATATGGGGTTGATATCGGCGTTGATGGATCCCCAACTCCTGGGCGTGCTGTTGCAGGTGACCTGCCTTGTTTTTCAGGGATCGGAACAGCAACTGATCGTGTTAACTGAAGCTTTTGTTCTTCTAAACTCATCCACATCTGGTGGGTCGACGCCGATATCTGTACGTACTAAGCTCAGCATGCATCTAGGAAAAATTATGGCGCACATGACACCTGGTCGAGTAGGTTGTGATTCACACGATTCAGACGTCCATCTTCTCGACTCTCCATCATCAGCTGGCCACCAGACTGCAAAGACTGCCACAGCGCCCAGGGGGAGGGACGGGTGAGGTGTGTGTTACGGTGATTCCACGGACCGCCTTGCAAATTTTGAACTATCCGATAGCCTCTTATTCCCTACTTGCTGGGTCGCTCAAACTCCGGGTCTGAACCGGCTCTAATATTCGGTGCTTTTTGCGAAGTCCTGGACAGCGCCCAGTTGACCTATTCATTTGGCCTATTGCAATCGCCGGACCTCTCTGTGGGTTGAGACACAGCATCACGATTGGGATACAAGTGAATTTCCCGCTTTGAGTTGTTCTCGTGGTATGCCAGCCTCAAGGTAACCAGTCATCGGTTCAATAATTTCCCTCGACCCTCGCGTACTGTTAACGCTGATACAGCACCTTTTCATCGTGAAGTATCATTCAACAACTCGATTATCGAGTTTAGGCAGGAGGAGAACTTGAAGGAAAACACGTTTGTAGGCAGGTGGAGTGCGCGATTATTCATGCATGCATGTTCGGGATATCTGTGCCTTTCCTCCCGTTTTATGCGTCGGTGGATGTCCAGCTCATTTATTCCACTCTTGGCCGTCTTCGCAGGCTAATCATATCTCATAGCGCGCAATGAAGCAAGCAACTGCTCTCGTGTTCATGCAGAATTATAGTCAGTCCGACAGAGGGACGTGTAATGTCTACGAGGCCTAGGAGTCCGCTGAGGAATCTCAGCACGGTTTCTGGCTCACCCTTTCTATCAAACGCCGCCACTGCCCCCAGCTCGTCACCCCAAATACCAGCTAGACTTGCGCTGGAGGCCGACAAGCCCATCGAAAACGTTAACTCCTTCGGTTCACTCCGTGAGAAAGCCATTTCGTGGGGTAAATCTCGTGTCGATCGGGATGGTCTCTTGCATAGAGATGCTACGAGCTCAACCATACGCTGCCATGGTTCATGGAACAAAATAACACGAAAATACACGAGAAACGCGTAAAGGGTGGAGTTCGTTGTTGATTGCGACGCACGGGCCCTCGTGGCAAAAAAATTGTATTCGGCTGTTTGTCACGATGCGTGACTTGGGAATTGCCGAGCGCCGCTTGTCTCGTGCTTCAACCAAAGCCTCACCAGTTTTCCCCTTCACCTCCATCCACTTCGTTCTCATTCACCTCGTCTCCGTCGCCGACAACGATGAGCAAGAAAGGAGCAAAACAAGTCAAGGAAATGCCCTCCTATCAGACCCGTGATGTCGTGCTCGGGAAAGTTCGCGGTTATCCGCCCTGGCCTGGCATGGTGAGTCCAAGTCGCGTCGCTTCGTTTCGTTTCGGTACTAACAACACTTCATCCTCCTTTTGTATTCTGTATAGGTTGTTGACCCAGATGGTGTGCCCCCTGGTGTCGCTAAGGAACGGCCTGCAGCCAAAAAAATTCCTTTCTACTGTGTGCGCTTTTTCCCCACTGGTGACTTGTAAGCACTCTCCTTGCTTTTTCTTCCTTTGCACGTAACTTACAGGCTACCACTACTCTTTTATAGTGCGTGGTTATCACCCCAGGACATATCCAAGCTCCAAACCCACGAAATCGAATCTTACATCAATGAACCTTACAGAAAGTCCGGCGACCTCCTCAACGGCTATCGGATTGCATTAGATCCAACAAAATGGGAAGAGGAACAAGCGCAGAATGCGGCTGTGGACGAGGAGCCCAGCGACGAAGTTGACCAACTCGCCAGCGAGGAGGATGAAGATGGGGAATCGAAGAAATCCGCTAAATCCAAAAAGAGAAAACGTGAATCGGACGCCGCCACAGCCTCGTCGAAAGCGAAGAAGGCGCCCAAATCCAAGGTAGAGCCGACGAAGAAGAGTACGGGCGGAAAAGGGAGGAAAAACGGGACAAAATCGAAAGCTATGGTTGAGTCTGAGGATGAGGGCGATCAAGCGGAGGCGGAGGGTGAAGACGAACCCGCCGGGTCGAGCAGGAAGGCTTCGCCGCCGCCAACGAAGAAGACCAAGCGTGATAAAGAGGATGAAGGGGACGATGGTGAGATTTTATCTTTTATTTCGCCCCTTTTAACTCTTCTAACGACTCTTCGATCCCCTTCTTTCACGATTTATCCTTTTCGTAGCCTCCAGTCTGGATCCCGAAGCAAATAAGGTCCGCGAGTGGCGGCATCGCCTGCAAAAAACCTTCCTCAGTAACAAGCAGGTCCCGAAGAATGAGGTATGTTATCGTTTTTGCATCTTCTCGAATTCTCATGCTTACCAAGTCTCGCTCGTCTGCAGGATATGCCCGGTCTCGACCAACTCTTCACAACGGTCGAAAACTACGAACAAATGAACATCCATTACCTATCGGTGAGCGCTTCAGCGTCTCCGTCTCCCTGTTTCACCTTCTAATTCCCCTCTTTCACTAGCACTCGAAGATCGGCAAAGTTATGAGACATATCGCCATCCTCGAAGTGGAGAAGGTCCCGCGCGACGCGGAATTCCACTTTAGGGACCGGGCGAAGGCGCTAGTCGACAAATGGCATCAAATTCTCAACGCAAATAAGCCGAATGGTTCGGAGAATGGGGGTCTGGTTTCGGAGAGGAAAGACGACAAGGAAGAGGGTGTCACGAGCGCAACGGCAGCTCTCGACCTCAACGGGAAAACAGAAGGTACGCAACGAGTTCCTATTTGTCTACATTTCGCTGACTCGTTTTTCGTCGCTCTTAGCCATATCCGCTCTTTCAGGAGGTCTCCCTGCGGACGCTTCACTCGCCGACATCACCATGGACGACTCTTAAGCGTCATGATCTCGCCGACTCAAAATATTTCACCCTTTATCTCATTGTGAATGCTCGTCAAAGTCTACCTATATCACTATCACCACGACCGTCTCTCTTCTATTATGCGTAATTCACTTGCCCTCTCCTGCTTTTTTCTGTTCTCCTCATGTCTGGTGGCGTCTTCCTGTAATGTTGACCTATATCTACATTCTGTTTATTGGTCGTCTTTGTTGCTTTTCGCTCACGTTCCCAACACCCTCTTTTTTTCGGCGCTTGGCCTTGCTGTTCACTACTCCCGATCACTTCCGATTTTACCCGATGCCCGTAACGTTGCGCCAGTCCCTCCTTTACCCCCATCCCTCGTGTGATTGATAGGACTATATGTGTTGTATCGACTCTATCTTCCCCCCTTTGCCCTCGTAAACGATACGTACAACCACGCGCCCACGTTTTCTTTGTCGACTTCTTGAAATCGTGTCGTTTTTTCTCAACCCCCCCATTGTAGATAGCATATCAAAACCAGTATCACGCGGTTCAACAAATACCAGCTTGGTGGTTTGGAGTCATTAGCCTACGTCGTTGTGTCTGCTTGAGAAGCTGATGGTATTCGTGACGAAGAAAAATCAATGAGGGCATGTTTGACGCCCTTTGCTCGAGCTCTCGGTGTTGGTGTCCACCACCCGAGTTGTACTCTGGATTCGAAGCCCTCCCGTCATCTCCCGTTGTTTAGTCGAAACGAAGACACAGCGGTCACGTATGTTGCTTTAACGTTCTTGTTAGCTATCGTCTGATGCTTTGTTCGTACCTTGGGCCTCAGGAATATGTATACGGCGCTTACTTGACAACTCACGCGCGTATATGCATGCTGCGACGGCCGTATACCCTGCAGATTCTCTCAAGTGATCTGGACTCCCAAATCAAACGGGAATAACTCGGAGTTGTCACAGCCTTTCAAACATGTGAGTTCAACAACTTGTTCCGCCTCGTCGCCGTTGAGAGCTTGAACCTTGAAACGTGTCACCCGAAACGGTGCATTCAGTTTTAATTTCACGAGATCACTGTTGATAACTCAAATCACAGAAAATTCGATGTCCATTATCGGAGGAGGAGGGGGCTTGGATATAGAGCACGGTCGAAGTTTGGGCGCTAGGGAACTTTGAAGGGGAAGAGGACAAACGTGAGTGGACTTCATCCGGTGTAGAAACCGAAACTGATTCGTATCAAGTGGTCAATGTGGATCATTTGAGCTTTTTCCGACGTCAAGATAACTGAGAGAGTATCATCCAACGAGGTATCTCTATGCCGAGGATGGGGCGACATTGACGTCGATTCTGATGGGCAGTCTGCCTTTGTGTAGTTCCAGTGCAAGAGGGAGGCAGATCTCCGTCGAAGCAGAGCCGATACTAGCTAGTAGCAGGAAATCCAGCACGACACGTTCAGTCGTAAGTGGGTACCTATTCCATGTTAGGGCTGCCTTGACAATGTCATCATAGTGAACGTTTGACGAAATACAGGTCATGATCATTGTAAATACACCTGAAATTACAGGTATGAATGGAGGTGATATATTTACTTGCAACTTCGACACGCAACGAGGATTTCTGACCCCAGAATATCAAAGGACGAGCGACATGTATACGACTTCCGATTATTGGCAATTCAAATTATTAACCGATGGACTGTTCGAGTCGTCTCGTACCCGTGAGCTTGGACGACGAACGGGTCCGAAGTACTCCAGCGAGGCGGTGAGCTTCCCGGTGAGCTCCTTGGTCATGAGAGACGACACACTGATACTTGCTCCTCTTTGACCGTTCCGGTTCAGGTCTTTGTGCAAGCCAGATACTTAGGGTATCTTCGCACCAAATTACGAGCTTCTCTGAGTACGATCCCCTCGTGATTCGACCGGTGCTGACGGCGTGGAATAAAGGACGTACGCCCTTAAACACTGGATTCGTAAGTGTCCTCGTGAAGAATACAGCCCCTCTCCACGCACTTTTGATCTAGGGAGAATCGGTTCATGGGCTCGACCTGAAGGGTTACGACGAAGAATTGGCCAAGACAATCGGCTAGTGTGAACTCTGTGCGTGCAATTATACCCCCGTCAGCTACTCACAACTTCAATGGTATATTAAAACGTCCCAATTCCAAGCCTTCAAACTCGAACTCAAAGCACTTCACCTCACGCAGGACTGGCTCCGAGATGTCCCCCTTCTCCATCTTTTTCTTCCATTGACGTCGAGCAGATCGTCGTTAGTCGTTTGGAAGTACCAAAAGGATTCATCAAACTAAAACCACGGAGGGGTTACTCTGAAACTCATTCCTTGCCAGTTCCCAGGTGAAGGTTTTGAAGTCCTAACGGCGGAGTTGATCTTCGTGGCTCGAAGCTTCATGGGTCGATTGTTCATTAGGTGACTTTCCGTCTCGAGGTCGGTCCTTGAAACCCGGACTCGTATGCTGGTCAGAATTGCCGTTGTGGTCTTTTTGGTGAGTGTCTTCGTGTCGAGGAGATAATATCTCAACGTTTAAACCCTTCAACATACACACCCAACAAGTCGTACCTCCGTTCGACCAAAATAAGAACATCCGGACAAAGTGCCGAACAACTGGTTGATCGGCGAAAATTGTAAGTTCTATCGGAATCTAACTGGAACCGTATGTACGAGACATCAGAAATGGTTCGTCCGCATGCATTAACCCCTTCAATTGAAATGCTCTAACTGCACTCGATTATCCAAGAATTTTAGAGTCGTCAGAGGAGGATGGCAATAGACGAATGGCATCGTGAATCATACGAGACGCGTATCGACCGGGGTGAGGCGGTCAAACTACTTCGCGTTCGATGGAATACTGTACGTCCAGATGTACCCATTGCGAACATTATCCCACAACCGGGTTATATCTACCTCATCCAAGCAGGGAATCTTACGGCGTGTCCAAGACAACGTATACGACCTGTTGGACTTCAGTTTGATCTAGAAGGGAGGTCATTCCTGAGTTCGACGCAACCGGAGACGTACGCATACCTCGATTCTCTTGCGTCGGGGTCTTTTGATTGACTGACGACGGTACTTCAGGGTAATCCGGGAGCTTTTGTGCATATTGAGCCATTAACTTCAGCAGCTACGCTGAGGACTAGTCGAGGTTCGATATCGACGTGGGTGCTCGTGCTGATAGGAGAGATTGTGGCTATCTTTGCGACGTGAGACGGTGTTACTAGATATCTTCGTCAATGAGAATAATAGCTTTCTAATTCTAGCCCTTTATAAGAGAGGAAACGGAAGAAGTTCGACAGTGTTCTGAACACAATCAGTGTCGTTGGATTACGGTAATACAAGAACAATTGGTGGACTAATCAATACAAGGCACTACGTGTTCGAGTCTGATCGTGGCAACGTTAAGACCTTAAAATCCAAAGCCGAATTCGCTATCCTACTGCATAATCAGACAGGAAGAACGATCCATATAAATTGTCGACGTATCTGCCGAGAATAATGACTGGATGTAGCCACTGGTATGGGTCGACATCGTGGATATACAGAATCGAGTCCGTGAAATGGGAGACATGGTGAGATGTAGAGGAGGAGAGGGGAAATTGGAAATGAACCGACAGAGAAAAGATGTACATGCGTCGCGGGGTACATAGGAATATCGTTCCGTGATGCATGCGAGGTAACAAGAAAGTGAAAGGGGCAACCGTAATATTCTAGGCGTAGGACTGTTATAGAAAGGGTAAGAAACGCTTAGGGTTATGGGGCGATTTGGACACCCTAGGGCTGAAGGGCTGGAGGGCTGGTAGGGCGACTAGGGCTGGTAGGGCTGGTCGGGCGACTAGAGCTCGTAGGGCTGGTAGGGCGACTCTCATCACAACTC
>ML208622.1:7989-34507 GCA_004369065.1 Pluteus cervinus
TGAAAGAGTGTGATCAGGCCTAGGGAGGATGTTGGGCGCGACCACGAACGGAAGGGAGCAAGAGTACGTTGATGAGACGATTCGATGGTACGAGCTCGAGTTTGGTTTGGAGTCGCTTCTTGCAACCGGTTGCCGGCACAGGGCTTTGTAAATTCTCACGTTCCTCAGGGACCTCCGAACTTGGGACCTGCAGAGACACCGACTTTGCCAATGGCAAAAACTCGACCTTTCGCGTTTCGGATGTACGACCCATTCGTGATCGCATACAGGTGAGTCTGACATGCCAATAGTTTAGAGCCGTAGTGTTGCTCGTTAACGCGTTAACTCCAAATAAAAATAATTCCCGCCAGGTTCACCACAACCGAATCCATTCGAGATTAGGCTATTCACAATAAATACATGTCTCGGATGCAGGACGCCCCGTCATGCCACTCCTGACAACCACTACCACGAAATCCTCATCCAAAAAGATATCGTCAATCCATTCGTGAGCGTCAATCCACCGAACGAGGCGCGGTCGGTGGACACAGGTAAACGAAACGTCATCCACCTGTCGAGTTGCATAACTATCCTTGAACCATCGGTTATCAAATTCGAAAATCTTAACATCGTCGTCCGCCGCTATTGCCAATCTACGTCCATAGACAGAAATCCGTTGCGGTTGGTGATTGCCCCACCATTGGAATGTAGCTTGTGGCCAGGTTCCCCAGGACAGCGAGATGGCGTTGGTATCCGTGGATGACTTGGGGGTGTGCATGATGTTAAGCAAATCGGAATGGGAGATGGTGGTGATGAAGTCGGATGTGGGGTTTTGGATCCACAGTGTGATTATGGCGGCTTCAGGGGATGCATGGAAGGGGTAACGACGTTGTCGGCTAAGAGTTGAACGAGAGGGTAGTGGTAAGGCACCATTCAGAAGCTGCACGAAATGTTCGGCCTGGGCGAAATATTCGTCCTTTTGTAACATCCGCGGTAACGAAAGTCGTACGACGATTTTTGAGGTCTCAATCTCGCGAACTTGAAGTTCACATTGATCTTCCGCCCCCCAGGTACAAGTCATGAAATGCTCGGAATCGAACAATACGAAGGCTTGGGCTTCGTCAATGAATTCCTACATGGAAAATTTCATCGTGAGCTGGGATGTGGAGAGTTGCGTTTGCCTTACAAGAAGACGGTGGCCTGTTTTCCAGTTATATATGAGCGCTGGACCCTCGCAGGCAGTGTACTCGCACACAACGAAGAGATCATCAAAGATCTGGAATACAAGTCTTCCAGGTCTCTTGGCGATATCGTCCCAAGAGATAAAAGGAAGTGTAGCCAGAGGGTGTGTCGCTCCGTTTGATAGGGAGAAGAGATGGAATCGAAGTCCTTGTCGATACTCCTGATAACTGTCAGACGTTGGTCAAGCAGGAATGATGATTGAGGATTTAAAACTTGAACTCACCTTCCACTGAGGATTATAATCAAGTCCTGATCACGATCAACACAAATTTGGTTCTGATCCCAACGACCAGCCAACTGCATATCAACCGTCATACGCCTCTCTTCAAACACCCTCTCCGCTTTCGAGCCGGTTGGAACCAGATTGGACACATCTACCAAACCCACTTCATTCTCGGTTTCGCGTTGCGAAACAAACAATCCGGAGTGATGAGCCTTTCTGAAGTCCTCTGGTAAAGTGATAATTACATCGGAGGGGTTCTGCGTTTTCGCTCGATTTTGTCTTCGAGCAATAAACTCTCGAAGTATGTCAAGACGTTCTTGTATAGATTGTTTCTCGAAGCTGTCGGGTGCGTCGACCATGCCTGATTTGCATAGTTCGAGGGTGTATTGAAGTCGAACTTCTGACTTGATTATTTTCGAAAGGTGGTGACAGACCTAAATGGGTGTCAGGATGCAAGTGAACCGATCTTGGGGGGAAGAACTCACCTGGCGACATTTCGCGAGGCTGTATCCGTCAAGATGGCTAAGAGCCTTGGCGATGACTTCGGGAGGGTAACGTTGAAGAGACATGATTTACGCGCTGAAGGCAGACGATGAGAGTCTTGTGAGAACCGGTATTTTGGCCACCAGTCCCAACTCACACGCACACGATCGACTCAGCCAGGACGGCCCGGTGCCAATAAATAGTTTGAGTTGAAGTCTCTTGAAGAGTAACAACTTATATTGTGTATATTGGGATGCCGTGTGATCACTAATCTAAACCGTTCTAATGGTCCTTCTATATTGTATGTAGATATTCAACATTCCATATTCAATCACGATACTCGTCTGCCTGCAGCCTTGAGTCCCGTTCCTCTTTCGTCAAAGTCAACTTCATCCCTTCCTCTCTCAACCGCGTAACAACCTCCATCGACTTTTGATCATACATATCGAAGGTATGAAGTGGAGGTGGGAAGACAAGATACGCTTCTTCCAATTGACGACAGTGGTCTTCAACGCGTTCCCTGTGACGAGGATAATCGAATCCCACATCCCAACGTGATTCCAGTATGTCCAGGACTTCGTCAGGCGTGATACGTATATCGACTCGGTCATCCCAGCTGGCCACGAACTCGAACGTGCGAAGTGATGGAAGAAGAGTCGGTTGTTGGTGTTCATTCGGAGTCTCTTCTCCAACTTGTCGAGTCATTGACTTCTTCAAGGCCAAGGCACTCAAGAGAGCTTGCCAATCAAAAGCACAATCCGTAAGCGAAAGAACCCTCAAAGTCTTTGAATTGGCAAGCAACTCCAGGAGGTCCCTCGTATCCCAGTTGATTCCATCCACCAGAACGGAATGGAGAGAAAAGCAACTGCGCATGCAACATTCGAAGATAGATTTTGCCGGAGATAAAGTCCATTGTGTTATCATGGTGTTGAATATATGAAGTCTCTTGAGGGAAGGGAGGGTTAGAGATTGGAAGATCGGGTTGATGATCGGATTGCTATGGGTCCTATCCTCCAAAGGCCTCACCAGTTCGATTGCAAGGACCTCGAGGCTGGGTAGTCCAATCGACCTTGTGATGGTTGCGGATGGGTTGAGGATCTGATCAACGCGATCCTCCCAACCTGGAAAGGAAAACTCGAGTCGAACTAGACGTTCACATGGTTGGAGGAAGGTCAGGACGTCATCCCAATAGGTATCCGGCCGGTGAACGGATTTGATAGCGAGGACCGTGAGTTGACTGAGTGGGAAAAGCATTGCAGCCTGTAAGAGTAACCGTCGCATGGTGTTCGCACCATCGGTGAGGCCCAGATCCGTCAAAGCTGGGAAAAGGTTTGTGGTTGCTGTTATGATGTCGTTTGGGTCAAAAAGCTCGACATGATTCTGATCCAATGAATCCAAGTTCGGTGTAACCACACAAAGTCGACGAAGAGAGAGAAAGCCACTTGCGGATGCAAGAAGAGTCCGAAAGACCACAGGGAAAACGTTTGGGTGAATATTGAGACAGAGGTCTCCGAGATGCTGAGCCACCGGTGGCATCAATAAGCATGTGAACACGTCGTGGTACAAATTGAGCTTAGTTCGCGTGAGGTCAGGATCCCCAGGCCTGATAAGAATAACATTGAGTGTGGTCGTCGAAGTCCCAGCACGACTAAGCCATTCGTTTGCGTAACCAGCACTCAACACGAGATCGGGTTCACGGGTCTTCGGGAAGCAACCCCGGTAGTGGCGGTCGTAGAGGTCTTCATACCACCTGCAGGTATCTAACAAGACGACAAGCTTCGTCCAAAGAGCCGGTGTATGAAGCGTAAGTTGCCTCCATTCTTGCGAAACTAAACCCAACCGAATTTGGGTCCCGTGTGGGTGTCCTTCAGCTGGAGCACAAGCAAAGTAGATTACTCGTTGCTTGAGTTCGGTTGGGAGCAAGTGCCAACGGAAATATGGGGAGGTGTTGGAGGCAGATGTTGAGAACGCGGTTGGTGACCAGGTGCTGAATCGAGCTAGTTTCGACTTGCGGAAGGCGACAGGAGAAGACATTCTGAGAGGTAATCAAGAAAGTAAAGAAGCTGAAGGGGAACTGACGAAGAATACGAGAGGGTGTAGTCGAGGAGGATGTGGTGTGGGTTAGAATGAGGTTTGAATCTCAGCGAATTTGGCCTGGTTTATATTGTGGGCGGGAGTCCTCCCGTGACTAGATTGCTTTGAGCGAAGAATGTGGTTGCCAGACTGACAAATTTACGTGTTCGTTACGAAGACCACACGGACCATCGATCCAGTATGCTACGTTCGTAGTCCATAGTTTATGCTCTCACAAACTGAATTCCTTCGGGCTATATGATGAAATTAGAATAAAATGTCGTGTTATAGCATAGGGAAGTCCACATACCAGTGCCATAACTAACAAATCATCGTCCATCCAAATTTGCCTTACCTCCCCCGTCGTCATAACCTGTTCCGGCTTCGGAAGCGGAAGGGTCACAATATTGTCCATATCCATCCCAATATCTGCAACCACATCATCAAGCTCAAGGCCGGAGGACGGCTTATCCAGGTCGCCACCAAGGAAATTTGAATTCTGAGGTGTCATCCTTTGCTGAGTAAACCACTCTGGATGGAACCGATAAATTGAAACTGTACAGGTGTTATCGGTATCGGTATCCGGTTCGTTTTCGTAGGCCTGGGATATAGCAATACGATTGCCTGAAATTGACAAACACATCTTTGGTCCGACTAGTATTGTTGGCCAGGTGAAGGTGCATTGGGCCCAAGATCCCCAAGGAATTTCGATAGGTGTTGTATGTGCTTCGGAATAAGAGGTGTAGTCTGGGGCAGGGAGTAGTGTTAGGATGGAAGATAACGGGAATGCGCATATGATTTGAATTGGAGATGGGCCGCGTGAGGAAGTACTCAGAGAAAGGGCAACCATGTTCAACGCAGGGTTAGCAATGAATGGATATCGGTTGGTATCCAAATCACCCATGTTGGTAGGATTGGAGGTGGTCGTCAAAGCGTCGTCCTGATGCTGGTCTATCCCCAACCGAAGGCTATAATCACGGTATGGAATTGGCATTGGAAGAACAAGGAGAGGTCGTGACCCATCGGAGTGTCCAGTGATAACGTGAACTCGAAGTTCGACTCGGGAAAGGGCATCGTTTAAATGTGCAAGCAGGATGTGTTGACCGTCAAGGAACATGTAGGCATAACCGGGGATAGTCTAGAAATAATTCAGTCACTTAATAGGACGATGATGAAATGTCAACTTTGTAGCCACGCACCTCAATTAATTCACCAGTTATCCAATTTATGATTCCGATGTTTCCTGTGGGGAGATTGTCTTGAACGACGCCAACCGCGAGTAAGTTACCGTAGATTTGGGATTGGAAGAGTCCTGACGCATCGTAGAAGAGGTTGTGTACTTCAATAATGGGTTTGTTTGCCTGAGGATGAGGCAAGCCGTCGCTAAGGGAGAGAACGTGAACTCGAAGCTCGGTTCCCCATCTAAAGGTAAGATATTCATCGATGATGGACACGATTCGACGCAATGCAAAGTGTATATACTCACAAGTTATCAAGGGAGTCCATAACAATTAAAAGATCTTGCCTCGGATCGAGATAAAGACCCTGTGTTAACCCGAATTGCGGTTGGGGGTGTACCACCCTGTGACGATAGGGAATTGTGGAGGACAACCCAAAAAATTCGTATAGGCAGACTTCTGAGTCCACTGTAAGGCATGCGAGGATTTTGGAGGTATATTCCCATGACCAATCTTCGATGTTCGCCGTACTTCGTGTTCCAGGGATCAACCCTTCGGGCCAAGTGACGGACCAAGTTTGTCGAAGGGAATGAAGTTGTTTGAGGAGATCCAGCCGTTGACGGAAGGATACGCCAGCGTGTTTTTCAGATGAATTGTTAAGCATGCCCGAACGATAGAGTTCCAGTTTATATTGTAATCCGATATCTGTCTCGATCAGTGCTGCGAAAGTTTTGCAGACCTAAAACGGCTTGTCTAGAGGTTTAGGAGAGATAAGTGAGATTTGGGCTTACCTCTCGACATTTAAGCAGTGAGCTTCCTTCCACTATTGAGAGCAGGCGGATTAGAATGTCAAACGGGAGGGACAGAAGCAACATGATGCAAGGCGGAATGTTGGTTGAAGCCACGTCGGCGTCTCGGCGAGTTTTCTCACGATGATACGTCATCGGAACTGCTCAAGCGCTCAGCGTCTCTCTTCGTCAAAATCACATTCCGGAGAGAATTTTTGAGGATATCTGTCCTCCTCTCCTCCTCAAAAAGAGTCATACGAAGGTGTATTCAACACACACAGGCATCCGAAGTTAACCCTCCGACTACCCTCCAGACTCAGTCTGCGAGCAAGGATACTCGAGTCTTTCGTAGTTCCCATAGACTTCGACCAAACCATGATAAACCCTGTTTTGAGGAATACGAGTGGCATTTATGAAGCTCAAAGGCTTGAAGCTTGAACGTTGAACCCAGACTCGCTGGGCAGCGTAATATATAATCACTGGACGACAAAAATACATATAGCTAAAATAACATCAGGCGTAGCATTTGTATGTAAGCCCGACGACGAAAAGTCCGTTATAGATTGTACAGGAGGAGATAAGAGGGACAGAAGGGATAATCGTATCAATATTATGCATACCTACATACTCCAACCAAGATCGTCGTCCTGTAGCATCGCATGTTCCTCCACAGTCAAGGTCAACTTCATTCCTTCTTCTCTCAATCGCGCGATGGTCTCCATCGATTTTTGGTTATACAAATCGAAGGTATCGAGCGGAGGAGGAAGGATGAGGTGCATCGCCTTCAACCGAGGACTGATGTGGTCGGCACCGTGATGACGATCACGATCCCAACGTGATTCGAGGGTGTCGACTATTTCTTCTGGTGTGACACGTAAATTGGAGTGATTATTCTGCACAGGGAGTTGTTCATCATTCCAGTTGGCCAAGAATTCGAGCGTTTCAAGATTCGGGAGAAGTGGTTGATTTTCTTCCGTATCGGATTCGCCAACTCGTTTCATCGCTCTCAACACCGTCCCATAATCCAAATCACATTCAATGAGAGAAAGAACTCCCAACTTTGTCGAGTACTGCAAGAACTCGAGAAGTTTCGTAGGTTCCCACTTGACACCGTCTACCAGGAGGCAATCGAGTTCGAAACTACTGCGCCTTGCGCACTCGGAGATAGAGTCGGCGGGGCAAGATATCCACCTCTTGTGCATGGTGTTGAATACCCGGAGTAGAAGCAGAGAGGGAAGTGTCAAGGTTTGAAAGATAGGGTTGACGTTATAAATGATTCCGGTCTCCGTTCCTTCAAGATCGATGTGGTCTTCCAGTAGACGAACAACTTCAATCGCTAGAGCCTGGACACTCGATAGCACGACTGGTTTTCTGGAATGCGCCACTGAGTTTATCGCAAGTTGAAAATCGTCGTTCTCCCAAGCTGGGAAGCAGAAACCGAGTTGGACGAGACGTTGACATGGCTCGAGAAAGTTTAGAACATCGTTCCAGTATCTCTCCGGTTTGTGGACAGATTTGAAAGCCAAAAAGGTGAGTTGATGGAGTGGCAAAAGGAACGACGCGTGAAGCAGTAAAGCATTCATAGAGTTCGAGCCGTCGGACAATCCTAGATGGGTCAAGGACGGGAAGAGATTCGTGGAGGTGACGACAAGATCGTTTGGATTGACGGGGCCTACGTTCGGTCGGTCCATTGAATTCAGGTTGGGCGTGACCAGATGAAGTCGGCGAAGCGCAGGATAGCCACCTTCGGTTTGTCCAAGAGCTCGAAAGAGAACCGGGAAAACATTTGGATGAATACTAAGGCGGAGATACCCAAGGTGCTGTGCCACCAGTGGCATCAACAAATATTCGAATAAGACTTCATATAAACCATTTGCGAGCCGTATGGTTTCTGGTCTGAAAAGAACGACGTCCAGCATCGTCGGCAAAGCACCAGCACGCTTGAGCCACAGACACGCGTTTTGTACTCGCGACCACAAATCAGGTCGACGTGCTCTCGGGAGCAGATGATATGGACGGTTGTGTTCATCATCCAAGGAGATCACCATATTCGTCCACAACGCGGGTGTACGGAGGGTTAATTCTCTCCAAGTCTTCGAAACTAACCCTAGCTGGACCGGGGCACCTGGAGGGTTCTCTTCTTCCGGAGAGCCAGCAAAGTATATGACACGTTGCTTGAGCTCGTTCGGCAAGGGGTGCCAACGAAAGTTTGGGGCGCTGGTCAAGATCATGGATGTGGTGGGGGACCAAGTATGGGAGCGTGATCTGGGACCGACGACAGTGAAAAAAGCAGACATTTCGACGAATTGAGGGTTGAGAGAGATGAGAAGGGAAGAGAAAGACGAAGTGGTCTAATCGAGGAGGTTGTGGTGGAGTGTTAAGAACAAAGAATCGACCACAACCACAGTTTGGGTGGTTTATATCGTAGCCCGGCTACTTCCGTGGCCCCTTTAGGTTCTTTGAGAGCACGTTGTGGTTGCATCTTCGCGTTGAATATTGATCAAGGTGCCACTGATCTATTTTTTTGTAATTTAGTTCTAAGTTGTCATACGTATTACTCCATACTGTAGGTTGGATTCGTCGATTAGCGTTTATGCCCTAATGAATTGAATGCCTTCAGGCTAGTGTAATCGAATTAAGTTCCAGTTTCATATGATAAGATCTGTGTTCACGCACCAAAACCATAAGCAATAGATCTTCGTCCATCCAAACCTGCTTCACCGATCCCGTCGTAACCACCTGCTCCGGCTTTGGAAGGGGAAGTGTCATGATACTACTCGCATCAGATGGTACATGCGCGAGATAACCATCAAGACGAGAATCCTGATTATCATCGCGAAGATTTCGAAGTGTCATCGGTTCTCGAAACCATTGGGGGTGAAAGCGGTAGATTGAGACAGTTTGCGTGGCTTCATCTGTGTTGAAGATTGCAATTCTAGACCCCGAGACGCACATGTGGGGTAGCTTGGTTGGCCAGAGGAATGTACATTGCGGCCAGGATCCCCAAGGGATTTCGATGGGCACTTCGGAGGTATGATGTTTCTGTGACCGAAGTATAGCTTTGATAGACAACGCGGGAAATGTGCAGATGATTTGACATGGATCGGGTGGGGGTCCACGCAGAGAGAAAGTGACAATCCTCAACTCGGGATCAGCCGTAAAAGGGTACTGATTCTGAGCATTGGTCGGTTCCCTTAGATCTCGCCCGAAGCTGAGGAAATAAGGAGTAAAGATCGGGAATGGGAGAACGACAATCGGCTGTGACCCTCCAACTACGTGAATTCGGAGTTCGACTCGTGCAAGTTTGTGGTTAAGACAGCCCAAGAGGATGTGTTGACTGTCGAGGAACATGTAAGCGTAACCTTTAATGACCTGAAGATTGATTTTATCGTACAACAGAAAGAAATAGAAAGAATCCGGCACGTACCCCCATCAATTCGCCCGTCGTCCAGTCAATGATGGCGATTTGCTGCTCAGCAGCCGTGTCTTGGAGTATCCCAACCGCAAACAAATGGCCGTATATGCGGGATTCAAAGAACCCAGAAGCAGTTCCGAAGAAGTTGTTCATCTCGATAAGAGGACTGGTTGCCCCTGGATGACGCGAACCATCTTGTAAGGAAAGAACATGAAGCCGAAGCCGGGTTCCGCCTCTGGTAAAAGGATGAATATACTTTATTCAGCTCTTTCTGAATCAACGCAACAAGAAAGGTACTTGCTGGTTGTCAATCGTATCCATGACTATCAAAAGGTCCTGCCCAGGGTCCAGATAGAGACCTTGGGTCATACCAATTTGCGGGCCGGGATGCATGATTCGATGGTGATAAGGAATTGTGGACTCTGAATCCAACAGGTCAAACAGACCAACGTCGGAATGCATGGTAAGACATGCTAGGACTTTAGAGGTATACTCCCATGACCAATCCTCGATGTCTGCCATACTCTGTGTACCTGGAATCAACCCTTCTGGCCAAGCCAACGACCACCTCTGTCGACGAGAAATAAGTTGGTTGAGCAAGTCGAGCCGTTGACTGATTGCTATCCCAGCATATTGTCCGGATGAATTGTCAACCATGCCCGACCGATGGAGCTTGAGCTTGTACTGCAACCTGACATCGTTCCTGATCAGTGTTGAAAAGGTGGTGCAAACCTCAACCGACGTCAGGAGAGATTTACTTTGTAGAGAAGTCTGAACTTACCTCCCGACATCTCAAAAGTGATTCTCCATTGACGTCTGAGAGTAGTTTGATAAGGATATCAAACGGAAGCGACAGAAGAGGCATGAGACAAGGTGGAAGACGGGGTTGGTCGAGGCAATGCTGGCCTCCTTTCGAGGTTTTCTCACGCTTATCAACTCATCCCATTTCGATATCCATTTTAATTGGAGATCCTATCCCACCTATAGGCCGTTTATAGCCCCAAAAAGTACTCTACAATCTATCAAAGAAATCTCGTGAACCTACGAGCTCTTTGAAATTGCTATCCCGTTTTTTCGTCGGTTTTTCACGCACTCGCATACTGGACACCCTCACGCTATTGCCATATCATCAGCACCCAAGCTCCAAGTTGCAAAACACCTGGTAAGACGGACGCACCGAAACCGTTATCAACAAATCTTGCTCCATCCAGACATGCTTCACCACTTCAGAAGTCGTTATTACTTGCTCGTGTTGAGGCAGCGGAAGGGTTTCAACACGCATTTCATCCGGGAGAGATGCGATATCAACTCCAGAGATTAGATTGTCTGTACCAAGATCCCGGACTGTCAGTGGTTTTCGGAACCAGGATGGATGGAACTGGTATATGGCTACCATCCAGTGGTTGGTGGATACATGTGTGAGAGCGATCCTGCTTCCAGACACTGAGATGCTAGGCAGTCTGGTTGGCCAAGCGAAGATGCACTGAGGCCATGATCCCCATGGGATCATGAGGGTCTTAGGCGCCGACGTGCTATTAATCCCATATTGTTGGGAAAGCAGCTCGTTGATAACCAAAGCAGGGAACGTGCAAATCACCTGAGACAGGTCATACACTGGACCCGCCAAAGATATGGCGATCATCGTGCACGCAGGATCAACTCGACATGGGTAGTTATCAAACGGTGGGGTGGAATCTTCTTTTATATCGCGTCCAAAGTCGCAGTGTTGATGCCGTGATTTAGGTAGTGGTAGAATGAGAAGGGGCTGTTCACGTCCGATGGCATGGACGTGGACCTCGATACCGTTCGAAGTTCCATTCGTCAAGGCAACAAGGAGGTGTTGGCTATCAAGGAACATGCATGCGTGACCGGAAATTGTCTTGAATCGGTTCAGTATTGTATGACAAGAACAACAAAATATAAGACTTACCGACAGAACTTTACCTTCCATCCAATCCACGATCAGGATGCGGTCACCCGATGTATTGTGCATGTACGATCGTATGCAGATCGCTAATAATTTACCGTATATCCGAGCTTTAGAATATCCTAAAGCAATCGCAAACGTATCCTTCACATCGGTGAAGCGTTGAAGCGCCAGAGGATGGGTGGCCCCATCAACTAAAGACTGGAAATAAATTCGAATAGCAGGGCCCCCTCTATTTCCGGCAAGAATCGAATTAGTTGACTGCTAGCATGATCATCACACTTACAGGAGATACACTGCGTCCATCACGATCAGGAGATCCTGCATAGGATCAACATAGAGACGTTTGTGTATCCCGGGTTGTAGTTGCAGATCCACCACTCGTTTGCGATAAGGAATAGGTGATTCCCCAGTAAACGTCCATACACCGATGCTTGAATCTCTGATAAAGCCCGCTAGTGTCTTGGAACTGTAATCCCAAGTCCAATCCTGTAAGCCTGTGGTGACTTGTGTGCCAGGAATTGATCCCTCTGGCCAAGTCTCCCTCCAGCGCAATCTTCGTGAGCACAACGCTCTGATTGACTCGAGTCGTTTACTTGTTGGTACTCCTACGCATCTTCGAGGCTCGTCTATAAGCGATAAGCGATATAATTCGAGGTGATATTGGAGACGGGTGTCCTTTTCGATGAGCGTTGATAACGTCTTACAGACCTAAAACAAAGCCTTTCATTTGCTGTGAGTAAACGAGTTGGAAACTTACCTCTTTACATTTCGAAAGTGACTCTCCGCTGAGAACGGACAGAAGGAGAGAGAGGACGTCAAATGGGAGGGAGAGAAGTGGCATGAGAGAGAAAGGCGTCGCAGCACGTTACCCCAAGTTCTGGTTTCTCACGGTTTTCACCTCGAAGAGCTGTGTCTCCCCGACCTTAAAGAAAGTTTTGCGTAACAGAAAGGACAAAAATGACGAAATTGAACAGGATCTCGTGCAAGATACAGAATTACAAGAGTTGCCATCATTCGGCAGCTTCGACTCTTCTGGTTGAGAGATATGAGGAAAATATTCATATAATCCATTTCGGTCAACGATACATTGTGTAAAAGGAAGGCATGTAGGAAGAGAAAGACGGAAAGCAGACACAATAGTAAGAGTACAACATAAAAGAGGACAATGACGATGAATGCATACATAAGTGTAGAGATATAGGAATCCGAAAAGAATCACCAATTTTACCAAAAGTCCCAAGGAAACCACAAAATAATCGAACGAGTTCAGACACAATCATCTGTGCCTGCAGAGGCCGAACCTGAGGTAAAGCCGTCGTAATCACTGTCTGCAAAATCACCTTCCCATTCGTTGGCGAGATCGACAGCAAGAGGTTGAGGCAGCAAAGGAACATTTCGAATTCCAGGTGCTATATCGTCTTGATCGACATCTCTATTTCTCTGGAGGTGTCGACGCCACGACCGCAGCACTGGTGAATCGTCTGTACCAGCCTGTGGCGTCACACGAACGCGTGTAAACGCCGGACCAAAGAGCTGACCGGCCAAGGTATCGGGACTGGTAAGAGAGGCTGCCACAGCATCGGGAACTGCGAGAGGGGTCGCGTGATTTTGCGATGAGGTGGTTCTCCTGAACGGTGTAACAGAGGCAGACAGTCTAGGGAAACGTTGCGGAGATTCCGCTGGAAGCCCTTGCGGTAGATCCGACAATGTCCTGCTCCTAACTGGTGTGCGGGGAGCGACCTCTGGACGAACAAATACAGAAGAACGGTGCGGGGATGCCGGTGGAACCACTTCAGATGAATCTGAAAGTTCTCCCTCCTCTGGCTCTGGAGAGGGGAGACGGCTCGGGATGCTTGGCGAAATCGACGGCGACGGTGGCAAGGGAAGGACTTCGGGCGGACTCAGAGGTAATGCGGTGGCATGGGTGGAGACAGAGTCCGCCTCTGTGCTCCACAAGAGTTCGTCGTCGTCGAACTCGTTGAATTCGGGGAGGAAAGCAGGAGAATGAGCGGAGAGATCCGCATCGAGGGTGGACGCAACATCTTCATCATCGAATTTGCGAGACCTGGTGGATAGATTCTTCACATCTTTCCGCACGGAAATCATAGGAGCCAAACTCGGGGATCGACTCAAAGATAAAGCAGCAGGGTGGTTTGATGGACCCGCCTGCGCGTTTGACGTATCTTCGTCGTCGAAGCCATCGGAGTCGTCAGATGATGCACCGACACCTTGTGGCACAGATTGTCCTGGGGTGGCACCCGACGATGCGGCCGCAGCTGGTGTCCAGCCCTGTAGCACCATCCAATTGGGCTGGAGGCGTAGAATAGCATTCGGCTTGAAGCGATGCGGGCAATTCGTTTTGAGGTGTCGCTGGCAAGAGTCGAGACGACTATATCTTGAAAAGGAGGAGGAGTGATAAGCAAACTTTGAATGAGAAGGACGAAAGTTGGACAAACATTTTCTTCATGCAATTTGGGCATCTGGGGCCTATCCCCTGGTGGATTGACGTCCAGTGTCGCCTCCACACGCTATTGTCCGCGAAGGTGAGTGGACAATACTCGCATGTAACTCTCTTTTTCTGCTTGCACAACAGTGTCAGAATAACGGGTGGCCTCACGAAAAGTTGGACGTACAGAATTCTTAAGTTGTGGTTGGGTGGCAACCTTCTGGCGTTTCCGGCTCTTGTTGTGGTCGGAATCGGACGCTCGTTTGGGAGCCATGGGTGGAGAGAGGGAGTGATATGTGCGGTATGTAGTAGTAAGCAAAAGAAGACCGGTGGCAGAAGCTGAATTGAAAAAATGTTAAAGAACCTGGAGATAAACAAACGCTTTGAGATCCCAAATTTATACCCAGTCCGGAACGGTTCGAATCCGCGCCGATGCAAAATTTTCTTCCAATTCGCGTTGTCCCTACGAGAGGCCATTCCACTCAGTCAACCAAGACGATAGACCTCCAGTAATTAGCGACTTGCCTTCAGTTTCGTTGTGGCAGGAAGTTATTTCGTCCACATCGGTGCAAACGTCCAGGTGGAACCTGGCAGGGGGTTTCAGGCCGATTTTGGCCTCTCAGTATTTCGACGTCAATTCAAGCTCAATATTGCACTTATCCAGTGAATACTTGAACATGTCACGAATGGGGAGACGAACTCGAGTTACTCAACTGTGCATATGAAGCCAGGTTGATCTACTCACAGAATCCCAGATTCTTCGAACCATTGAGAGTGTATACGTAAAAACCTGGAGGTCAAGATAGGAAATGAGGATCGATAGCACCGCAATCGATCCCTTTGTTGGCGCGATCGTCAAATGGGACTTTGGGTCGTCTGGCTAGTCGCTTTGTCGTCTCAGCTGTCATGCTGATTGAAGGAAGGAGATGCCTAAGGGTGCGTGAAAAGGAAGAAAGAAGTGGAATGTGGCGAAAGGAGGCGCTTCAGAACAATGGGGAAAAATGAACTGGATTTGTGGAAAAAGTACGCAACCATTTCAAAATCGTGTTGTTTTTTCGAGAGGTGGCACGGGCGGCCCGAGCCGCCCATTGTTCCCGCCCTTCCAAATTAGGAAATCCGCTCGGCGTTCGTCGTCACCTCCCCGCGATATGACTTTATAATTCTTCAGTATAACGGGCTGAAGTCTGAATTTTCTCGAGAGGCTCATGGAACTCCAAGTCTTCAAGTTCAACTGAGGTCGGAACTCAGAACGGCAAATCCACACGAAATTGTTGAAATTACCTAATGATTTATTTTGCACGGCTCTCTCTTCTCCCACAACCACGAGCATGCGACCAACGCTGGCGTTACGGCGCATGATGAAGGTCAGTAATTCCGGTTTCGTATTTGTGGTCTTGTTGTTGATTCTCTCTGCTAAATAGGTTGCTGTCGAGGGTTGCTGTCATGGAGAGCTTGACGCAATCTACCAGCACATCACCTTTTTGGAGCGGAAAAACCGCTGCAAGGTGGATTTATTGTTGATGTGCGGGGACTTTGAGGGCCTGAGGAACGAGCAAGACATGAAGTGCATGGCTCGACCGGAGAAGTATACTGCCATGGGCGACTTTCACAAGTGAGTCATTTCACGGTTCATTTTTTATTCCGTTTCCGCCCGAGGGGATTTTTAGCGTTCTTCGACGCGTTTTTTTTTATGAAGTAGCTGCATGTACTGACATTGATGATGTTGCAGGTACTATTCCAAACAGAAAGTCGCGCCAATCTTAACCCTCGTCATCGGCGGAAATCATGAGGCGTCGAACTATATGTGGGAGCTGTACGTTTTTCCAGCATAAACCACGACGCGTTATTTACGATTTTTGTAGGTACCATGGGGGTTGGCTAGCACCCAACATCTACTATCTCGGCAATTCGGGTTGCGTGCAGGTCAACGGGGTTCGAATTGGGGCTGCATCTGGGATATACAAGTCTCATCACTATAACCTAGGTATGTCTACCCCAGTGTCTCTCCTGAACTGTGGTTTATGGGCTTGCTGTTATAGGACATTGGGAAACGCTACCGTACGACAGAAGCTCAATGCGAAGTATTTACCACCAGCGTGACTACGACTTCCAGAAACTATCCATGGTACGTCTCTCTCCCTTCCTCTTTCTTTCATCGTCGTCTCACCTTGACTCCTATAGCTTCCCAAGCCGTCGATCTTTCTCTCACACGACTGGCCGATGAACATTCCGTTCTACGGTGACGTCGAAGATCTTCTTCAGAGGAAGTCCCGGCACCAAATCGAACAAATTGGGTCACCGCCGTCAATGGAGTTGTTGAGAGCCCTCAAACCAGATTGGTGGTTCTCCGCCCATATGCATACGAAGTTTGCGGCGACGGTAGAACACAAGATGGGTGATGCGTCGGGACCGGGTTCGGGTTCGGAGGAGCTGAATGCTGCATCACCAGCAGCGTCGACATCGGCGGGCTTGCAAGCACCGTCGGTGACGCAATTTTTGGCTTTAGACAAGTGTTTGCCCAATCGCGAGTTCCTCGAGGTACGTTTTTTCCTCATGTTCCTTCAGCGCCCATACTTACATCTATCATAAGGTCATCGACGTTCCAATTCCCGAAAACTCATCCCCGGCCAACGCTTCTCGCAAACCTTCAAAGTCAAACGGTCCACCCGTCTTCAGCTATGATCCTCAATGGCTCGCCATCCTCCGTGCCTTCCACCCTTGGCTTACATTAAGGCGGTATCAAGAACCCCTACCCGAGAAGGCTCAGCTTCGCAAGCTCGTGGAGAAGGAGCTCGAGTGGGTGAAGGAGAACGTGCCGAAGAAGATCGGAGAGGATATGCGCGTTGAGAGGTGTCAACAATTTTCGCAGACAGCGCCAATGCGTGGTTTCGAAGTTGGTGATAAGAAGCAGCAACGTACGTTCACTTCTCTTCTTGTTTTATGTTCGTGTTTCCTTGCTCGTTGGCGGTGTCGTTAACGATGTCGTTGAGCGCTCGTTTCCTCTTTACGCCTTTCCGTTTTCGTTGTTTTCCTTCGGTCTGACCTGTTCCTTTTACAGCGCCCGCATATACCAATCCTCAAACCGAAGCCCTGTGCTCGCTCTTGGAGCTCGAGAACAAGATTAATCCTGCACCGAGAGCATAGAATCTTGGTCGCAATACCATCCTTTTGACGGACCCTCGTTTTTGTGATACATTCCATCGCCTCCCTTTCTCCATCTTACTGTACCTCCGCTCCTTTCGTCTGCTCTGCTTTCCTATCCTTCCCCTTAGTTTTCCTCACCTCCATTGCTCCTGTTTTCTTGCTTTCCTGACGCATATCCTTATTGACCCTCTACTCATTGTACTATCTATCATCATGACACTTTACCGCATCGCATCACCACTCTGCCTCAACGTTACGAAGTTACCATTGTAGAAGTATTGTATCAAATTGTATCATACACCACAACCCCATGTCGAAATTCTTACACTGTACTAGTAATACATCACTATAGAGCTCAAATCTAGTGGAATTCACGAGATCTTTAACGTGGTAAGAATATGATTTTCACGATATGGCATAGTGAATTTCAAAAAGTTCACAAGCATAGCCAGTGAATCTCGGCGTGACTTATCTAGTGAAAAACTTAGTGAAAATCAGCGGTTTTGTGCGGCTTTTCACTACCTTGGTTGCAGCGGGATATGCAAGTGAAATTCACTATACAGTGTCCTGACTATCAGTATCTCATGTTTTTGGCTATTTCACTAGCTAGTGCACTGACTCAACACGTGAATTCCACTGTTTTATCCACCCCATGCTGATTGGAAGGAAGCTATACATATACACCAGCTACCTCCAGCTACTGCTAGTCATCATCACCTCCGAAAGCTTCACCATCCCCCTCTTCTTCTTCCTCGTCATCATCTGAAGAACTACCCCCATCACGGTTTGGAAGCGCAGAACTCGAAGGACCAGACCCCTGTCCACGACGAATTGCCTTGCGCTCTGCACGACGCGGGAGCCGTTTTTTGGACACTAAATAGCTGCGTCGGTTGGCGAGTTGCTGCTTGAGGAGCTCGGATACTCCCCAATCGTTGGGGTAGCGCTTGTTCGTCAAGTACGGAATAGCCAGTCGGGCCTGTATGTGAGGTTGGAGATATTCGGGGTAAGTCCATATGCAGGAAAGGTTCCAAGGCCAATACTTACCTGGCTGAATACATAGGCGAGTTTCGATGCGGGTATATCGCGGTAATCGTCACCGACTTCGATTTTGGCCTCGGTTCGCAACTTTTTGATGGTATCCTAAGATGCACCTAACCATCAACCCTTACTTGATTAATAAACAGCGCCGCAGGCGATATTCCCGCGTGTATACAAGCCATAAACCTTAAATTCCCAGTCCCGGCGATATTCCCAGGTCTCAGCAGTTGACTTGGGTGGTATTTATCCTCTAGACCGCTGTGTAGATGATAGATAAGATAACAGCCAGGCACTGCCCTGCCAGCCCAATCCGTCAGCACCCTGGCTGATCCTGGACCGGTCCCTGTCCCTTCCCGCCATCCGGTAACCGGTCCCGCCCACTGCCGGTGTTCCCTCCCGCCCTCCCCGCCGTACGCAACGACGCGCTCGAGTATCCGTCGTTCCCCTCGTTCGATTTGCCTCATTCTTTGCATGGTATGGGCGCGTTATATAGTATATTCATTATATCATAGCATAATACATTTTAAATTGATATTTAACACGCGCGCTCGCTCTCAACGTCGGCGGCCCCCAACACAACGACGCGCTCAACGACGAGTGAGCAGAAACCTCCCGCGTTCAGCCTCCAGGGGTTTTCAATGTCCAGGAGAAGGAATATGAGGTCAGATACGACCGTTGATCTGCTTGAACCCCAGGAAACGGACCCGACATTGTCACCGCCGTGGTTGATGGTGTCGAAGTCGAGAACAGTGGTGGCAGGCCGCTTGCAAATAGAGGGGGAGGCTGCTTGGGTCGCAATGGGATGGGATTAGACAAAGAAACCCCAGGCTCGCCATGCTAGAACCCAGGGGATGTTGTGTATTGTCGTCCTCGTCGTCTGTGACGTGCAGCTCGATGATTTTGAAAGCTAGTGTGCTGCAACTTGCGGAGCAGCACTATAGATGGTAGGAGGTCGTTTCTATAAAGAAAAGAATCGAGTTAATCGGAGAGGGAAAGGGGAAATCGCCGTCATCGTCCACGACGATGCCAAGGCACAAGTCCATAACCACGGCATCGGGACTCTCAGGACTTCGAGTCACAGCAGCCCGTTGCAGTGCTGGTATGTGTGGTATGGTGAGTTGGGGGAGTTGAAAGGAAAAGAACACGTCAAAACGTGCATGTTGTCGTCGGCGTGGTCAGCAGCGCGCCTCGTCAAAATCAACCGCGCTGCTCTCGTTTTTCGGGCTTGAGAACCTTGCAGGGGTTTGATGCGATCGCGTAGGCCGAGGAGTATTGGTCAACGAGCATTAGCATGCGATGTATTAAAATGTCGAAGTATGATATAAAAAAGAGTGGGGCTGTAGGGAATGAGTTCTGAAGTGGAAGGGCACCAGCCCAGACAACGGATCGAAAGGGAGAGAGAGAAAAAGGCGGTGTAGACCTCTACTCACCATTGCTACCCGTTCTATCCGCTCTCCTGTTCCTCCTCCTCGTCAGAGTCCTGGATTGTCTCCACGGATCTCGTGGCCTTCGCAGTCTGCTTTCGAGCCTTGTAGACGTCACCATGGCGAACTTGACGGGCTTGGTTCTTCTTCTTGCGCGCAGACAGTTCCTTTGGGCTTAACTTTACCCACTTGCATTTTTTGGCGTCCAGTGCACACGCGAGGAGAGCGACCTCAGCTTGAGCGTTGATACTTCCGGGGTTGGTGATTCGGTCGAAGGGCCAGCCAACGAGGGCGATGGAGTACGTCTCGACGATGCGGCGCTCGTAGTTGTCGTAGTTCATGATGACCTTGCGCTTCGTAGAGGCAGTGCGCGTCGAGTCAACAATGGTTTCTGTGCATGAAGAATGGAATAAGCTCCGTACCATAGCGAGAAGGAAGTGGCATGGACTCACGAAGACCCTTTTGGATGTGCGTGCGACATTTACTGACAAGTATCTTGCGAGAGAGCTCCGCCACGGGTTTGTTTGTGAGACCTAGTCAGGATTGTGTTAGCGTCATGACGAACGAGGATAACTAAATATACTCACGTAATCCACTGACCACATACCCATCTCCCTTTAACGCGAGTTCTTCGACCGTCATGCCAAGGACATCCTCAGTAAAATCTTCCATGCGAGATGTACAATAAATCTCGGGCTTGTTGATGTCTCTGTATTGACCACGAACGGCAATGACCATCATTTCAAGCCCTGTGAGCGCTACAAAAGCGGATAACTACGAGAGGAATTAGTATTGGGTTAAGAGTGATACGAGATGCTGAAATATAAACATACCATCACTGTCAACTTTTTGAATCCGGTTGTGACTCGACGAGAATGGGCTTGAGGACTATCCCGAATAACCCTGATGCACTTCTCGGGCACAATTTGGAGGTTGCGAACGAGGTTGTCGCGTTGTTGTTGTGAGAGTGATTTGTACTCGACGCGAAGTTCTGTGCTGTGAGCCCTGAGGAACTGGATGAGGAGTTGGCGGGATCCTATGGGTAAACCTAGGAGGGATTAGTTAGTGTTTATGCTCAGGAATGATAAGTATATATGTACCTTCGTTTGCGACGCGCAATTTCTGTTGGATAAATCCGTTCCACGGACTGGGATTGCGCTTTCGCCTTTGAGGGATATACACCTGATTGTTTGCCCATCTCTTCGAGCTAGAAAAAGATGGGTATGAATAAGTGAGGGTGGAGGGAGGTGTTAGAAAATGCCGAACCGTCGGTGGTTCCTTGCGAGAGTGGTGACCGTCGAGTGAACAAGGTTGCGAGCGTCGTCGACTGCCTGGTTCCGCGCTCGCGTTTCCGCTTGATTCAGCGCGTGTTTCTCAGCGCTCGGCTTCGCTCGTGAAGTTTTGCCCATCGAGAGGAAAGGAAGAATGTTGAAATGAAAAAGAAATCACTAGAACTTATATTGAAAATCTGCATTTCGGACATGGAGCAGAACATACCCATTTTGACTAGGTCTACTGCAGTGTGGCGCTTGATATATCATATTATAAGAGGCACAGACCCAACACACCACTCACCATTCTTGAAGTGAGGGTCAAACTAAGCGATAGCATTCTCCATGTTTCCGAAGCATTGAGTTTGAGATTTCAGTGTTGCTTGGCCACATTTTTATTTGAGAAAGATAAAGCAATGAAGCACAGAGGTTAACAGGTGGACAAGGGCTAGAGAGGAGAGACGAAGGGGAGGGGGAAACAGGGAATTTGGACATGATGTTGAACATGAAGAAAAAAAGAACGAGGCAAAATCACGGGTTGAACGTGAACATGGTTACATAATTACAATCACAAATCACAACAGATTGCGCTTTTTGCGGTCAAAGTACTCGGCACTGCGAGCCCGATATCCTGGCGAGGTTCTGACTTCATCGTTACCCAACGTCTCAACTGTGCAGCTCAAATTTGTCGCCGCTGGCGCTTCCGCCTGGTTGGGAGGAGTGGATTCGGAACTGGAACCTGTAATAGAAAATCAGAAATGAGAACGACGAAATAAGAAACGAACAAAAGGGAAAAACGAACCATCACCCCTGGACTCGGAGGTGAGGGTCAAGGCTGCTGTTGCCTCGGCCAATAAGGCCTCCATGGCCTCAGCCAATAGGGCATCAGCGGCCTCCATAGCCTCAATGGCCAACATGGCCTCGACCAAGAATATGGCTTCAGCAACCTCCGCAGCCTCCGTCATCTCGACCTCAGGGATGTCAGGGACTTGTTTCCATAAGTCCTCTTCTGATTCCCCAAGCATTGTCGTCAACGAGGGCGTCATGGCTGTAGTTGATGTAGCGGGAAGACCTACCTCCTCGCTTTCAGAATCCGAACCATGAATGAAAATCGGAGGATTTGCCGGCTGGACTGGTTGACGAACACGAGGCTGAACAAAGGTACTCCCTCGCGAGGCGAAGGTTCCTCGGTGCTGAACAGCACCTCCCTGAAGTAGACCACGCGATCGTCGACCGACACCTCGGACCTCCGTACTGATCTCACTTGACGGAGATGCTGGTCGAGTCGTCGAAGGGCGAGGCGTATACGGTGGAGGTTCTGTCTCACGCTGCATCACGGTCAATGGACGCAGGGAGGTGAAGTTCGAACGGACAGAAGAAGTGGGTCGAATTGTCGAGCCAGGGTGACGCGCGTATGGTGGAGGTGCCGCCTCACGCTGGACGGACGTCACCGGACGCCAGGAGGTGAAATGTGAACGGGCAGGAAAAGAAGTCAGTGTCACCAGTCCGGCAGGTGCAGGAGTGGTGGGATTCAAAATGACAGGACTTTGAACGATAGTAGTAGGACCTGATAAATAGAGAATGAATCTGAAAGAAAGTGGAGAAGCAAAAAAGAACTTACTCGTCGTGCTTGGATTGACGGACCCTGCAACAGCAACTGGCGTGGAGTCAACGTCCACGGTTGCTATGGTTCGAAAGATGTGAGCATGAAGAAAAAGAGTGCCGGCGTCGAGAGATAGTGTTACGTCGAAATCGAAACTCCAGGACCATCCCTTCCGGCGGGATGCCTTCGACGGTTGCATTAAGTGAGAAGTTCATGGGTTGGTCGGACATGGGAATAGGAAGAAAGAAAATCAAGAAAATCGTACCCGATAAGTAAATTGAGTTCGTGGTCCTGAAGGGACGCGAACCAACAAGACGCTGATTGTGGTGGTGGTGTATATGAACACCGGATTGAAATTCGGCCTAGGCTCGTGGTCAGCGGAATGGTGCATGAGGTCTAGACGTGTAGATGCCATCCAACGAGGCATTGTATCGAGGTGGAGTGAGGGAGATGGTGAAATTCGAACGAGATGGGTTTGGCGAGTTTTGATCGATGTGGTTACTGTAAGATGTGTGATCTAGTATCGTCGCAGATTCGTTTACCATTTACTATCTCCTGCTCTTCGTCTATACTGCTCCCACATGAATAACCAACTTTCTAAACGTCTACAAGGCGGTGCTTCATCCGGTGTCCGTATCTCTCGACCTGGCATCAATGGCTCGTTTATTGCTGCAACGCGCACAGCACAAGAAATCCACGTCGATGCCGATCGTAAGGATTTGAAACGCAAAAATCTCGGTGAGTCTGTCTGGGTTTAATCAAAGAAGTCGACACTTACAGAATACCAGCAAACTCGCACGAGTCGAACGAGCTCGTAACTGATGTTCAGGAGGATGACTGTCACGAGTCACGGTCCGAGAACAATGACGAAGATGAGAATGAGTCCGACGACGATCTCATGGAGGAACAATTCTGGCAAGAACAACAGGATACATTCACAATGTAAGATCAAAACATCTCTTCATTCAATTTGTCTCACTCTACAGTACATAGCTTAATATCAAGTTCTCGTCCTCGTCGGACTGGACAACAATCTCGACAGAAGACTAACGAAGTCAAGTATGCAGATTGGGCCCGGCAAGTTCCAGCACTCGTCGAAACCTATCTCACTTATACCACGTCTACCCAACCTCCTTTGAGTCAACCTTCCAGCTTCGAGCACACTGCACAAGAAGGGGAACATGGAAATCGCGGAGACAAGAACTCCGAGCACACGTTCACCGTCAAGATTATTGGCATCAGAGGTGAGTACCGGCTCAACTCAATTTACCGGCCGGAAAATCCCACGTGGCGCAGAATACGTGGAAGGTGAACGCATCACCCAACTCCCTGGTGAGGGCGCAAATACTTCACTCCTTCGTCGCGGGCTGCTTGGAAGTGCACCCGATTACCCCAACCTTTCATTCACAATCGAACTTCTTGAAATCTACCATCAACTCCGGCGTCGTCAGTCCAATTTCAGCGTTCAGGCATTCACGAAAACCTTTTGTTCTATCCACAACGTGAGTATCGAGTTTTTGTTCACATTCCATTTTCATAACTCATCCCTCTTGTGTTGATTCCAGAGACCATACACCAATATCTTACGGCAGCAGTTCTCAGATGCGTTCGATATCTACCTCGACATTCTCCGGCGTGTCAAAGCGCGTGTCGACGATGCTTTGCAACAGTCTGATAGTGACTGGAGAATTAAGAATAGTTGCCCTGCTTGCAGCTACAAGGTATGTTTAACTGTCATATTATCTGCTAGCACTCTAAACCTGTGTTGTAAACTTTCAGTGTCCTGACGAGCCCGAACTAATGTTTTCAAGGCTCCATGCTCTCGACGGCAACAACTCACTGAAGCGCTTCGATGGAGCAAAAGCAGATGAACGCGAATTCACCAGCAACTACTTTCTCTCGAATGAATATGTGGACAAATTCAAAGACGACGTCCATAATGCAAGAAAAAACCCGTCTCTGTTGCCCCCGTCGTCCACCACCGCCGCCGCCGCCACACCACCACCCACCACCACCATCACACCGTCATTGACCGTCACCACCACCACCGTCACGCCACCATCGACCATCACCACTACCGGCGCCGTCACTCTGCCGCCATCTACTGCTCCCGCCAAGGCCGAGGAGGAAGACGAAGGAACCAAGAGAGACAATCTATGTGTGGATACGTGGCATGCTGCAACCACGGTCTCAGAAGACACGGTCAAAGTATTTGATCAGACCGGGGTTTTCTTATCAGCGTGTCGACACAGGATCGTTGAGTCCATGGCCGAGATGCGGAAGAGCGGTGAATTGTGAGTTTTTTTCTAAGTCATCTTCTATCAACGAATTAAAAAACCCCAGGGCCAAATATGGTCTTGCCGTTGTCAATAGCCACCTCGATACGTTTGGCAAGAGTCAACTCGAGGGTTATGACATTGGATGTGCCTTCCAAAAAACGACAGACAAGAGCTCGATCGGACCGAAGGCTCGAGAACTCAATCTTCAGTATGTCGTCGACTCGTTTCATGGTCACGCTCACAACCGGCCATGTCAACTCAACAATCATCCATTGTATCGCGTTGGTGTCGGCCTTGAGGACTTCGGAACATGCGAACGGATCTTTTCATCTTCAAATTCTGCTGCTCGTCTCATCCGTCATTCTTCCTATTTCCACTGGAAACAATTCATTGACCTTCATTTCATGCAATGGGACGAGGACCGATATGAAGAACTCAGTACGCACAGTTGCCCCTCTCGAAAAAATAATTGAATTAATTTGTTTTATCTTGTTTGCGTTCAACAGGCAATTTTCTCCTTAACAACTACAAACAAGCCCTTCGCATCATCACTTCCTATACCCCCGTTGTCGACAAACTCAAAGAAAAGCTCAAGATATCCGACGGCGACTTTCTTCGATGGATTGAAGAAGAAAAGGCCTATCTCGCGAGCCTGTCGAAGAAAGAAAAAATCCCTCAAGATGCTGTTTCGTATGTAACGCGACTGTCAGCGCTCGAAGCCTTTGAGTACGTTTTCTTTCTTTTTTCTTTTGTGTGTTTACTCACAATCCACGCTTTCTTGTAGAACTTCATATGGGGAAGCCAGAAAATCACCTTTATTCTACTCTTTGACGCCACTCGATTTCGAAGCAAGTGACGCTCAAAAGGCCCAGCGAGCGAAGCAAGAGAAAAAGGCCCGCGATACTGCACGCCTTCGTGATAGATTACGCCTCAAGATTGACATGCAACGCGACGCTGTGGAAGAGTCCGAAGTATTCCTCGGCATCGACGCGCGGTGGACGAAAGCAGAACCCCGATACCAAGAGGTGGCGAAGTACATTGCGAACTCAAATTTCGTACAAGCTGTTGAGAAAGTAGAGGGGCTTGTGGTTCAACGACTCTTGGAGTTGGCGAAGGCAAATCTGGCCGAGACTGGTGCGTCGTTATCTGCATATGTATCATTCATTGACTATCACTAGGCTATAAACAACGTCAACACATATCTCATGCCATCACGAACAGGTCTGGGGCAATTCGAACCGCCATCGGCAAGTACAACGAACTCGCGCTCCTACAAAACCCCCCATGTCCAGAGCTCGAAATCAAGACCATCCTCTCGTACTCACTACTTGGGGAGTTCGAGCTCTTGAAGCATTCGCGTGTCGATATTCTTTCAAAACCGTGGTCGGTGATGGCCAACCGAGAAACTGCGAGCAAGTACTTTAAAGTATGCCGGGCACGCGAGGAGATTATTCGGTTGAACGTGGAGATTCGTCGTCTAGAGGCATGGGTCGAATTCGAAGATAACCATCTGAAAAATACCGTTGCATCTCTTCGTGTTACTGACCCCTTACTCGCTATCCAGGTTGAGAAACTTTACGAACGACGTCAGCGACTCAACTCGAAGCATCAGAAACGTTTAAGCAAGGTCTACATGCTGGGTGGGTTCACCGGCACCTACCCAGACCGAAGCATCATGGCAACAACGATCGAGGAAGCCAAGGCCGACAAACAAGAGGAAGAACTGGAAGTCGGAGAGGATGATGTGATGGTGGACGAGGCCTTGAGGTTGCGTGATTTCGTGGAGAATGTGTCGTCGTAGGCACCGTTTTTTTTGTTTCATTTCTGTCTTTTATCTTACGCAAACACGAACGTGTTCTACGGTTCTTGGTCCTATTGTGATCGCATCGTACCCCGCAAGGTTCTCGAGCCCGAAAAACGAGAGCAGCGCGGTTGATTTTGACGAGGCGCGCTGCTGACCACGCCGACGACAACATGCACGTTTTGACGTGTTCTTTTCCTT